>JARUHQ010000029.1:4974402-5218560 GCA_029955515.1 Chrysomela aeneicollis
AAACTGTCTACTACTGATTCCTTGATGAAAATAATGGTTCCTCCATGTGCTGAAATGGTCCTGTTGTATCTCGCAGCTGATATGTATTTGGGTAGATGGATAGGTTCTTCTTCTTTTAGCCAGTGCTCAGTTATTGTGACAATTTCAGGGAATTTATGATTTTCCAATAATATGAATAGTTCGTCAGTTTTGTTTCTCATTGACTGGATATTCAGTGAGAACAGGGAGATGCGCGTCTTATCTGCGAAGTTACCTCTAAAAAATCCTTCTTCGATTTTACAAATTCATCCTCTGCGAGAGTATTTCCCCCTTTTTTAGTTTGTGAGTCCGGAAGATTGGTAGTTGAGTCCGAATAATTCGACAGTGGAGTATTTGTGGAGTCGTTGGTCACTGACATTTGTATATTGTTGGTATTGTTTTTATTATTCTTGCTTAGGTTTTCGAGGTCCCAGGTTTTAATCAAATTTAACAAGGCTTTAGCAAGATGTGTTTTAGCAACTTTTTTCAAATTTTGGCCGTCAGATGCATAGTTATTTCTACGAAATACATTATTACAATCGAAGAATCTGGCTGTGGTTAAATGCTTACTATGGAGAGCTCTGAGGAAGTTTAAATTGTTTTCGTATATTATATTGTTCCTGGTAGCCATTCTATTGAATCTGTAAGGTTCGGAAATTATTACTACACGAGTATGTTGACATTTGTTCAGAAATTCTTCAAGAAGCCTTTGGTTGATCTTGCTTGTCCACAAAATTACTACATCATATCGTGTGAAGTTCATTGTAGACTTGAGAGCTGTTTCAATCAACTCCTCGTCTTGTGCCCCACCTTTCAACAAGGATTGCGTTGAATAATTATTTGAATGGTTCCATAAGTAGTGAGACAAGTCTTTGCCTTGAGTATTCGATATCAGTAGTATTTTTTTTTATCTGAGAGCTCCTTATGGATAACTCTGTGGGGAGGTGGCATATTTCTGTGGGAAGGTGGCATAATTTGTGGAGTCTGATTTTTGATGTGGTTGGAGTTATATAAATGAGTTTCTTCATCTGATGTACCATCGTTATTTTGACATATTTTTTGAGAGTTTATTCTAGTGCATTTTTCCAATTTCAGTTGCTTCAGTTCTTCAATATGAATCGTGTTTTCCTGCGTGAGGACCTTTATTGATGTTATCATTTCATTCTTTATAATATTGAAGTCCTCTAGTTCTGTAAGTACTCTATTTAAGTCAGTTGTTATTTTTGAATTTTCTTCCAGCAATAGTTGATACTTTTCCACTAACGTTAAATTTTCCTTGTTTAATTCTGCCATGATTGATTTTTGTTTATTTATTTCTGCTATATAGCCTTGTTCCACATTCTCTATTTCGTCTTGAAAGTCTAGTGAAGATCTTTTCAATCTCTTGATAAAGTTGTCCTTTTCTTTCATTTCATTCTTTAGTTTGGAAAACTCTTCCTCGAATATCGTCAATCGAACCACTTGTTCTTTCTCCTTGTCATCTAGTTCCTTATTTTTGAGATGGATTTCTTCCTTCATTCTTGTGTAATTTGTTTCAAGTTCAAACAAATTGTTTTCTTCGTTCTTCCTCTTGGTAACACATTCTTTGGAGCACAATATTTTGTGACCTTCTAGTTTCACGATATTCTTTTTTCTTTCTAAGCAACTGTTATGAAACACACTGAAGCATTGTATGCAGACTATCCATTCAACTTTCTGTTCGTTTCGGTCGCTCGTATGTGAAACGGGAATACCGTCACCTAGTGTGTATAACTATATACACAGCATAACATCATAATCAAATACAACTCATATACTATCCATTCAACCTTCTGTTCGATTCGGTTGCTCGTATGTATAACGGAAGAACAGTAACCTGGTGAGTATTTCTATATAAACATCACCACGATATAATAGAATAAAACTCAGTTTCAATTATCGTTTCGTCTAACCATTTAACCTTCTGTTCGATTCAGTCGCTAGTATGTGTAACGGAAGGACAGTTACCTGGTGAGTATAACTATATAAACATAATCGAATACAACCCAGATACGATGATTGTTCAATCTAAAGATGGCGGACACTGAACACTGTGGGTCAGGAAGCGCTGATAAAATAAGTGATTATTTCTCCACTTGTTGCAAAAGTAAAGTAAATACAACTTACTATGTATGTGTGAAGTGTTTCAAAGTGTATCATAAAAGTTGTCTTGCTCGATCGAAACCAAAAAAATATAAGAACAACCACCAAATAATCTGCAAGGAATGTGACGAAGCATATCATCTTCAAAGTGATGAGAAAGTCTTAGAAGAACTGGTAGAAGAGCTGACTATTGAGAATAAACAAAAAAGTGAATTCATCTCGAACCTGAAAAAGGAACACAAAATATTTTATGATGATGCAGTAAAAATGGAAAACGATCTTATCTGCACAATTCGCAGTCATGATGAAACTACAAACTTATTGAAGAGTGAAATACAAAATCTGAGAGACAAACAAATGAGACAAAAACAAGTTCAAGTTTTTGTTAGCACCCAAACCGATACGACAATAGATGATGAATGCCAGAGGGAAAAAATAGAAATAGAGATGACTAATACTTCAATCCAAACCGAATATCCAAGTGAAACAATGATGTCGAATGTAAGAAAACCAGATGAGGATGAGTTTCTGTATAAACAAATGAATCATGCTGAAATTCAGACAGAAAACACTTGTATGAAAACCACGACTACTCAAACAAAAAATTTTGGAAATATTGTTCTGAAACAGAAAAAACGGAAAAACAGGTCGAGTAAACTAATCAAAAATATATTGGAAAATACAAAAGATTCACATGAAAAATCATCTAAATGCGATGATTTCACAGTTGAAATAGTGGAAAATGCATCAGTAATCCAAGGAGAAAAAAGTGATACTGTAAGAGAAGTCGACATAAGTGAGGCTGAAGAGTTGAATAGGGACCAGGGTGAAGTTATTCCTATATTGACAGACTGTCATAAGGCTGTAGCAATAGACTCTAATGAAGCTAATAGCAAAAACATAGAACGTAATACGAAAACTGTCATCAACAAGAAAAAAAAAATACTTCTAGTGGGGGATGAGTATGCTTTGGGCTTTTCAAAAATTCTCCTCTCTCTACTTAATGACTCTATATACGAGATATATGAAATAATTAAGCCAGAAGAAGAACTTTCAGATATAACTAAATGCTTGTTTACAGATACTATCTCATATGGGCAGAATGATTATGTCATTCTTATGTTTAATACAAATAATGTCAGTAACACAAAAACTTTGAATTTGGCAATGAAAAATATCTCATTTTTGTCTAAGGTAACAAATCTCATTATTGTATCTGAATGCAATACACTCTCTGATAAAAATATAACATATAGTATAAAGAAAACAATAAATAATTTTTGCAATGCAAATATAAATTGTTCAATTAACTTTCACATTGATCCGAAGATCCATCATAGTAAGTTTAAGGTTTGTGATATGATTAAATATGTATTTGATTTCAAAAAATGCCCTAATAACATAGTTATAAGAACAATACAAACTGTTGATGATATACAGTTTTTTCGTGGCCAAATCTAAGAAAAGAGAAAGTATCTGTGACGATAAGAATGTTTCTGATATTTCTGATACTTGCAATGTTGATATAGATACTAAAATAAATGTTGATGAAGCAAGCAAAAATAAATGTAACAAAAATGACAAGAAGGTAAATAGTGAATATATCATCATACATCAGAATATGCAATCATTGAAAAATAAATATCTAGAATTAGAAATATTGATACAGGGTTCTGAAAAAATGCCTACTTTCCTATGTATGACAGAGCACTGGTTTCAAAACCATGAAAAAAATCTCATGCGACTGACTGGATATAACATGTCATCTGCCTACTGCAGAATACAAATGAAACATGGGGGCTCCTGTATATTTGTCAAAGAAAACATAGATACAATTGAATTGAATGAGATTATTCAGAGAAGTATTGAAAGGACAATTGAGGTTTCAGCAGTACTTTGTAAAGTATTAGGAATCATCGTAATTTGTATCTATAATCCCCCACAGGACAACTTTGATATATTTTTTGATACTCTCGGAGAAATACTGGATCTTGTGCAGAATAAATTTAGTAAATATAAAGTTATACTCTGTGGGGATTTCAATATTGATCTACTTATAGACAATAAAAATTCACGTCAGTTCATGAATATACTGTTAGAATATAACCTGCGAAAACAGATACATCAACCAACTAGAATCACAAAACATTCTGCAAAATTGATTGACAACATATTTATAAATTTTGACAATAAATATAAGGGTAGTGTTATTTCCACAGCTTTTTCAGATCATGAAGCACAGTCCCTTTGTCTTGATATCTCTTCAAAAGCCAAACAAAACAAAACCAATTCAAAATTAAAAAACGAATATTTTCTGATGCGAAATTGGTACAATTTTATGATGACTCAGAAAGTATGGACTGGGAAGATCTTTTAGCTATCAGTGAACCTAATTCTGCTTATGCGTATTTTATCACGGTATTGACTCGAAAAATAAATATAATATTCCCAAAGAAAACATGTAAAAATAAAGGAAGAAACAGAAATTGGATAACAAAGGGTATCAAAATATCTAGCAAGAAAAAAAAAATGCTTTATTATCAAAAACAGAAAGGTACCATATCGAGTGATTTCTATAAAAAATACTGTGAGATATTGAGAAAAGTAAATATTGAAGCCAAAAAAATATCAAATTTAGGATATATACAATCAGCTCCAAATAAGTCCAAAGCTACATGGAATTTAGTAAAAGCATATACAAACAAAAATGATCACACTAAAAAAAGCTTATTTGATCATGTTGGTATCGAAGAAGAGAATAAAACCCTAGTACTCAATAATATTAACGACTTTGCGGTTTCACATAGTGATAATAATAATAACATTGAAGTACATGGAAGCTCTTTCAGTCACACTTTGTATTTATTACCAACTGATCCTCAAGAGGTTCATTCAGTGATAATGGGCCTAAAAAATACCGCTTCAGTTGGGGAAGACGAAATTCCAGTTAAACTTCTTAAAACAATAGCAAAACAAATTAGCGTGCCAATGGCACATATAATTAATGTATCTCTTCTTGCTGGAGTCTTTCCAAATGAACTTGAGATTGCACGAATAAGAGCCGTATTCAAAAAAGGAGATAATAGTGTAATAAATAACTATAGACCAATTGCTGTTTTATCAAATATCAGTAAAATTGTAGAAAAAATTATTTACAGCAGATTAATAAATTTCATAGAGAACAATCAACTGTTGAGCAACACACAAAATGGTTTTAGGAAAAATAAATCAACAACTCGAGCTAACTATCAAGCACTTTGTAAAGTAATTGACTCGTTAATTTAAAAAAAATACACATCGGCCGTTAACTTAGACTTGTCTAAAGCATTCGATAGCGTGGATCACACTGTATTATTGAAAAAATTAGATTCTTTTGGAATTAGAGGAAAACCTCTCCAGCTAATGTATTCATACCTAAGTGAAAGACGTCAATACATTACTGAGTATGATAGCGAAGGTCAGCTTAAAAGATCTGATTATAGAATAATAAAAATGGGTGTACCTCAAGGATCCATTCTTGGGCCATTACTATATATACTTTACACGAATGATATATACAAAGCAACAAATGAGGATATTGTTCAATATGCAGATGACTGCTCAATAATATTATCATCCATTGATCATATAAATATGCAGAGGATGATTTTTTCAACGCTAGACTCCCTAGATATTTATTTTGATGCACATAAACTTAAGCTCAATGAAGATAAAACTCAAATCATAACTTTCAACCAAAATCAATCCAACATAGGAAGAACTTTCAGAAGAGATAAGACTGTCATTGAAACAGCTTCTTCAATTTCTTTTCTGGGTCTCACAATCGACACAAGACTAGACTGGAAATGTCATATTGAAAAATTATCGACGAGTATATCTAGTTATAGTTATGCTTTAAAAGTTATTTCACTGCATATTTCCCCAGAAGTTGCCTTGTTGTCCTTCAATGCATATGTACAATCGCGTATCAGATATGGTATAATTTTTTGGGGTTTCAGAAGTACAGCAACTCAAATCTTTATATTACAAAAAAGGTGCATAAGAAGAATTTTTAATATGAAAATGACTGATAGCTGTAAACCTTTATTTATAGAAAAGAAAATAATGACTCTGATATGTCTCATAATATATGAGTCAGTTCTGTTTGTTGCCGAAAATATGGACTTATTTGCAGGATATGCTAGAGATCATCATGAACATCACACAAGATACAAGTATCACCTATTGAATATGAAAACTAATCTGACATATGTTCAAAAAAATATTCCATACACTGTCATTAAAATTTATAACAAATTACCCAAGTCGCTCATATTATTGCCCCCAAAGAAACTCAAATTCAAACTAAAAGATATTCTTATATCAAGAGCATACTACACAATAGAGGAGTATTTCTCTGAGAGTTGGCAACTCTAAATTGAATTTTATATCTACACCATTTATGTGTTATTTTTATGTCTGTGAATGGATGTCCCTCATACACTTCTGTATAATTATCTTTTTATGTACTTAATATTATTATTTCATGTATTTTTTTTGTGTCTATATACTGTATCTTGACAAGTTCTACGCCTCTTTTGGCTTTGATTTTCAGAGAACGAATAAAGATTATCTATCTATCTATCTATCTATCCATTTGACCTTCTGCTCGATTCGGTCGCTTGTATGTGAAAACGAAAGAACAGTAACCTGGTGAGTATTTCTATATAAACATCACCACGATATAATAGAATACAACTCAGTTACAATTATCGTTTCGTCTAACCATTTAACCTTCTGTTCGATTCAGTCGCTAGTATGTGTAACGGAAGTACCGTCACCTGGTTAGTATCACTATATATACAGTATTGCGATATAATCGGATACCACCCAGATACATTGATTGTTCAGACTATCCATTCAACTTTCTGTTCGTTTCGGTCGCTCGTATGTAAAACGGGAATACCGTCACCTAGTGTGTATAACTATATACACAGCATAACATCATTATCGAATACAACCCATATACTATCCATTCAACCTTCTGTTCGATTCGGTTGCTCGTATGTATAACGGAAGAACAGTAACCTGGTGAGTATTTCTATATAAACATCACCACGATATAATAGAATACAACTCAGTTACAATTATCGTTTCGTCTAACCATTTAACCTTCTGTTCGATTCAGTCGCTAGTATGTGTAACGGAAGTACCGTCACCTGGTATGTATCACTATGTATACAGTATTGCGATATAATCGAATACCACCCTGATACATTGATTGTTCAGACTATCCATTCAACTTTCTGTTCGTTTCGGTCGCTCGTATGTAAAACAAGAATACCGTCACCTAGTGTGTATAACTATATACACAGCATAACATCATAATCGAATACAACCCATATAGTATCCATTCAACCTTCTGTTCAATTCAGTCGCTCGTATGTGTAACGGAAGAACAGTTACCTGGTGAGTATAACTATATAAACATAATCGAATACAACCCAGATACGATGATTGTTCAATCTATCCATTTGACCTTCTGCTCGATTCGGTCGCTTGTATGTGAAAACGAAAGAACAGTTACCTGGTGAGTATTTCTATATAAACATCACCACGATATAATCGAATACAACCCCAGATACGATCATTGTTTAGTTTATCCATTCAACCTTCTGTTCAATTCAGTCGCTCGTATGTATAACGGAAGAACAGTTACTTGGTGGGTATAACTATATAAACATAATCGAATACAACCCAGATACGATGATTGTTCAATCTATCCATTTGACCTTCTGCTCGATTCGGTCGCTTGTATGTGAAAACGAAAGAACAGTTACCTGGTGAGTATTTCTATATAAACATCACCACGATATAATCGAATACAACTCAGATACAATTATCGTTTCGTCTAACCATTTAACCTTCTGTTCGATTCAGTCGCTAGTATGTGTAACGGAAGAACAGTTACCTGGTGAGTATAACTATATAAACATTATCGAATACAACCCAGATACGATGATTGTTCAATCTATCTATTCAACCTCCTGCTCGATTCGGTCGCTTGTATGTAAAACGGAAGAACAGTTACCTGGTGAGTATTGCTATATAAACATCATCACGATATCATCGAATACAACTCAGATACAATTAACGTTTTGTCTAACCATTTAACCTTCTGTTCGATTCAGTCGCTAGTATGTGTAACGAAAGTACCGTCACCTGGTAAGTATCACTATATAGAGAGAGAGAGAGTATATGTGTTTATTGTCCAAGATACAGAAACCTTATTGACAAACACGGGTTAAAACACAAACATTACATATAAATAATCACATTCAAATAAATAAATATACATTCAAAAAATTACATATAGACACAAACAGTATCATATCGCTTCGTCATTAAAATATTCCGTCAAATTGTAATATGCTTTACTTATCAGTCTTTTATGTAACTTTTTACGAAATGTTTTGAGAGAATCCAAGATCTTTATGTCTGCAGGTACCTTATTATATATTTTGACACCATTGTAAATTATCGAGTCTTTAATCAGTGTGGATATACGAGTCTTTAATCAGTGTGGATATACAGTATTGCGATATAATCGGATACCACCCAGATACATTGATTGTTCAGACTATCCATTCAACTTTCTGTTCGTTTCGGTCGCTCGTATGTGAAACGGGAAAACCGTCACCTAGTGTGTATAACTATATACACAGCATAACATCATAATCGAATACAACCCGTATACTATCCATTCAACCTTCTGTTCGATTCGGTTGCTCGTATGTATAACGGAAGAACAGTAACCTGGTGAGTATTTCTATATAAACATCACCACGATATAATAGAATACAACTCAGTTTCAATTATCGTTTCGTCTAACCATTTAACCTTCTGTTCGATTCAGTCGCTAGTATGTGTGACGGAAGAACAGTTACCTGGTGAGTATAACTATATAAACATAATCGAATACAACCCAGATACGATGATTGTTCAATCTATCCATTTGACCTTCTTCTGGATTCGGTCGCTTGTATGTGAAAACGAAAGAACAGTAACCTGGTGAGTATTTCTATATAAACATCACCACGATATAATAGGATACAACTCAGTTACAATTATCGTTTTGTCTAACCATTTAACCTTCTGTTCGATTCAGTCGCTAGTATGTGTAACGGAAGTACCGTCACCTGGTTAGTATCACTATATATACAGTATTGCGATATAATCGGATACCACCCAGATACATTGATTGTTCAGACTATCCATTCAACTTTCTGTTCGTTTCGGTCGCTCTTATGTAAAACGGGAATACCGTCACCCAGTGTGTATAACTATATACACAGCATAACATCATAATAGAATACAACCCATATACTATCCATTCAACCTTCTGTTCGATTCGGTTGCTCGTATGTATAACGGAAGAACAGTAACCTGGTGAGTATTTCTATATAAACATCACCACGATATAATAGAATACAACTCAGTTACAATTATCGTTTCGTCTAACCATTTAATTTTCTGTTCGATTTAGTCGCTAGTATGTGTAACGGAAGTACCGTCACCTGGTATGTATCACTATATATACAGTATTGCGATATAATCGGATACCACCCTGATACATTGATTGTTCAGACTATCCATTCAACTTTCTGTTCGTTTCGGTCGCTCGTATGTAAAACAAGAATACCGTCACCTAGTGTGTATAACTATATACACAGCATAACATCATAATCGAATACAACCCATATACTATCCATTCAACCTTCTGTTCAATTCAGTCGCTCGTATGTGTAACGGAAGAACAGTTACCTGGTGAGTATAACTATATAAACATAATCGAATACAACCCAGATACGATGATTGTTCAATCTATCCATTTGACCTTCTGCTCGATTCGGTCGCTTGTATGTGAAAACGAAAGAACAGTTACCTGGTGAGTGTTTCTATATAAACATCACCACGATATAATCGAATACAACTCAGTTTCAATTATCGTTTCGTCTTACCATTTAACCTTCTGTTCGATTCAGTCGCTAGTATGTGTAACGGAAGAACAGTTACCTGGTGAGTATAACTATATAAACATAATCGAATACAACCCAGATACGATGATTGTTCAATCTATCCATTTGACTGTTACGGTTTCATTAGCATCAAACCTAATAATAATCAAATATTTATTGTTACGATTACAAATGTTTCATCCAGAGTAGGAAATCTAATACACTGAATAACGGGATTCCTTCCAAGCTTTCCTCTTCAATGAATCTGTCTGAAATCAACATATACAGTCATCATATCGTCACCTACAATAGATGAGCCACCTTATTCTAGATCTGGCAGGACGCCACTGCCTGATTCCCTTATCTTTCAGCTCGGTAGAACAGTCGAAACATTGTCTTCTTTTTCGTTTCGCACCTCATATTTTATGTCGATCTTCTTCCAAATAATACGCGAGGAAGGCTTTGGTCCGAAGGCCATTACCTTTTTGTCGTCTTGCTTTTCACGGGCTACTATTCTTCGATTTCGGTAGATCAACCGCATAGGGTCAGAGTCCATACGGTACCGTCCAACACTGTTCGTGGACGAAATATACTAATGGTCATAGAACTATTGGTTCATACCAAGATTATGACCAGGACCAGCTGTCACTCCTGCTAACCTAAATTCTCTAGACAGTAATGGGCCCGCCAAAATCGGTGTCATGTCATTATCCTGTCACTATTTTCTAGAATTTCTGGGGTTATTAGAAAAAAAACTTCAGCAGAAGCACGAGCTCCTGATTTATCGCTAATTGTGCGGATTTGATGGAGTCAAAACACATATTGGTTGATCTTAGTTACACATAATTGTATCATTATTGCGTTGATCGATTATAAGGTATTCACCTGATGGTGGATTTATTTTCAACCAAAAGGACGCTTCATCCCCTATCACACGAGGCCGCATGACACCAAAGGTAGGTTTCCATATATGCTTTGCAGCTACCTCATTCGAGAACTCCCCTACTGATTGACTCATCCATATACTGCATGTCGCTTAGGCTTCTTAGGCTTCCTCATATTTTAGGCCTCTTCCTACGGTATCGCTTTATATACTTAGTACCCAGTAGAACTACCACCAATCCCAATCTATTAGAGAAGACACGTATTTGCTTGGCAAATTGCTTTCCCGTCATTTGTCCAACTCATCAGTGTCAAATCCTCAATACCTGAAGATCCTAGGGAGGAGAGATTAAGGAAGGAATCCTCGGCCAGCTCATAAGGGCCCCTCAAGTAAGATCCTTCCAATTTTGCAGTCACCACCTTGGCTGAATATTTGATAGCAACTACTGCGCTTATGCCTAATTACCTCTAAACATCCTGTATCACTCTTGCTTTATTTAGACTGGCTTTTGAGCTATGAAGAACCTGCTTTAGAAATTTAAGTTAATATTAGTGAATCTACCAGTAGATTATTTGAGTACCCTCTGGGTCTGTGTTCTGTGAACCTACGGTATATACCTTCAGGGGCTATTCTCGTATTTTGTCCATTGACCTACGGTAAGACCATTTTGTTAAGTATTGCTTTTTAGTATAAGTTGTTGCTTGATTATATCAATTGCTTTTTCCATTTAATTATAAATATTATAATCGAATCCTGTGTAGTATAAACTCCATGGGAATAATCAGAGAATATTAATTAAGCAAATATTCGTTGGCTTATCGTTTTACTCACTATCCCTCTCCGCTGAGCAAATCCTTATTAAGGGAAATAATACTATCTCTAGTGACCCCTTTCTTATTACCCCTTTTGGTTTGGAGGAATACTAAAAGAGGTAATAAATTTGGCGCCCAACGTGGGGCCCCCCATAAATTTGGCGCCTTCATTCGTGGATTTTTTTTCAGCTATCTGATTATTCCAAGGATAATACAGGGTGATACAGGTAAACAATATATTTTCATAGAACATAAATAATTAATCTGCCAGACTGATTTACTATGCTTTGGATGAGATGAAGTTGTGTTTCGTAATCATTTTACCCTATCTCACTCAGTTCAGTTCAAGATGAGGTCGTAACAATAAATATTCTTGTATATTGTGATTTTTTCTATCGGTAGGAGGTACCTTGAATAAATATAGGTGATGAAAAAAAAAAAAACTGATCACTGATGGAATACGGGGTGTCAATCTAATGTACAACTTGATGAAGTTTCGCGACTAACTGTTAATAAATAATACTTATCCCTCATATAGATATAGTGATTTTGTAGTTGAGGAAATAGATTAATTGTTCTCATTTTGTTTCACCGCGACTATTTTACAGTTTCACTTAGATAGTGACGGTCAAGTTTGAGAATTCAACTTAATTTTTTTTTGTTCATTATTTTTCCCTTCATGATTATTGAACACGGTGAAGTTTAGGTAGGGAATTAGCTAGTGAAAGTAATTTTTTTTAATTCAATGTACTTGGAATCATTTTCTTGCATATGACACTGAAGCTTATACAGGGTGACCCTGTCTTCATTGGTTCAGTCAGGTAAATAGCTTTAGTTTAGACCAAGAGTTGTTTGGGAGTAGTATTTACCTGTATTTGGTGAATCGTCGGTTGTTTTCGACTAGCGTTTTTGATTTTTTTTACCCTATTGGGATTTTTCTCTTTTTTTTCTTGGAGAGGTCGGGCCCTTTGGGTGATCTACTCCTTATACGAAAATAGGTACTCGATTGCTGAAATGGAGGTAAATCGCTTGTTAGGCGATGAAATTGCGTATGAGTTGTCCATAAGGAATTTACCGGTAATGCAAACTGTGATTGTCAATAGAGCCTCATTGAGGGGGGCATTGAGAAGTGAGAGGGAAGGATTAGTTCCTTCGATTATCTATCCAGTAAATATAGGATTGGCAGGAGATGAACTCGATATTTGCAATAAAAAGTTGTCAGATTTAGCAACAGATGTTCAGAATTTCAGTAGAGATAACAGGGAAAATGAGTATAGGCGTATCTCAACTCGGCTGTGTCATATAAATCTTAGGTTGAATAGAATCGTGGTATCAGATGCAGAACAAGAAAACCAGAAGAGATCACTTACGGCCAAATCTTTGCAGCTGATGGACGTGGTTGGTAACCTCAATGATAGCTTCGAAGTAGTACAGGATCTACAGGGTGAAATTGCAACGACTGAATCACCATCTCTACTCGAACAGCAACATCCGGAACAGCAATATTTGGATGAACCTCTGATTCCGGGTTTATCTTCTACTGAGGAGGTAGGAGCAACGAGTGAATCTATCCAAAATTTACTTGCTGCTGGTAGGTCAGTTTGTAGAGCTGTTTCCTCATTTTCGAACTTTGGCGAAGGAGTAAACACACCAACCCAGCGGGAGGCCCCAAACTTCCAACAGCCAACAGCAGAGGATCGAAGGGAGAGTCCGAAGAGACGGGAGAGTGTTCGTTTTCAGGTTGATCCAGAAGGCCAAGAACAACGATGGAGTAATAGGTATACAACACAGTCACAGCCTACATCCAATCTCATATTCGAGCAACCCTTTCACGCTTCAACTCAATTTTCTGAGCGAAACCATCAGACTCACGATAAAAATATTCCCACCTCGTCCAGACTACGAGAACCTTCTGGAGACTACTATAATAGACACACAGGAAATCTGTTCGAATCCAGTCGCGATGCCGGTCAGAGATCTCATCCTTTTGAATTTTCTCCCACATTTCAAGGATCATATGGTTCTGGTCCTTTTGTCGATGTTACGAGATGGAAGGTACACTTTGATGGAGAAACGAGTGTTACCAACTTTTTAGAACGCATCGAGGAAATTCGCTCATCGCGAGGGGTTTCTAAGGATCAATTGCTCAGATCTGCTCCTGAACTTTTTATAAAGGACGCTCTTCTCTGGTATAGAACTCATAATTTTGACTCTTGGGATGAACTTGTATTGAGGTTGAAGGAGGACTTCATGCCGTATGATTACGAGTTCGACCTATGGGAAGAAATCCGGAAGAGAACACAAGGATCCAAAGAACGGGTTGTCACTTTCATCGCAGCTATGGAGAACCTTTTCCAGAAATTAGGAACCACCAAACCGCATGAGGAAGAAAGACTCAAATTGATAAGGCGCAATATGTTACCTCACATTCAATCACAGCTCGTACTCCAACCAATCCACTCAATTTCGGATCTTGTGAAATTCAGTAGGGCTATTGAGGAAACTGCTCAGAGGGTACAAGGCTCCTGTCCCCCACCCACCAATTATAGGTATTTGCTAGAACCCGATTTGGCATATCGCAAACCTGGAGGGTCAGGTCATATATCGGCTATTGGGCAGCCTGAGGTTCACGCCATGGAGGCACGAGAAACCCATCGTAATACTTCTCCTAATCCGCCTCCCTTCTCAAATGCGTCGAAGTGTTTCAATTGTCATGAAACCGGACACAGGTTCAAGAAATGTCCTAAGAGTCTCCGTAGATTTTGTTTCAAATGCGGTAAGGATGGGGTTACTGCTAATGCATGTCCCTCTTGTAAACCAAAAAACATCCAAGGGGGTCAACACGAGGTCGAATGTTGACTTCCCCCGACCACCCTGCAGATCAATTGGACTCGACCAAAGTAATTATAAATTATGTGTTATCACATGCTAAAGATGATTTGAGACCATATCTGAAAATAGGAATTTATGGAAAAGAAATGTTGGCATTATTAGATTCGGGGTGCTCAAAAACCGTTCTTGGTATTCAAGGATGGAACTTGTTGAAAACTATCTGTACATTAAATGTGACAGCTCAAAAATCATGTACGGTTGCGAATGGAACTAATTGTGAGGTAATAGGAAGTATAGTGGTTCCAATTAGACTTCGAGATCGAGTGAAGATTTTTGAACTTCTAGTTGTACCGGCACTGCCTCATTGTATCATATTGGGTACCGATTTCTGGCATAGGATGGAGATAGTCCCAGATCTATACTCAGGAGAATGGGCCTTCAGATCCGAACAGAGTTTCCAGGTTGACGTGATTCAGGACGCGGCTCACCTAACTAATGCCCAACGGCAAATACTGGATCAAATGGTCGTAGATATCTTTAAAGATATGGGAAATAAATTGGGCTGTACTACGGTTGTGGAGCATGTAATTCTCACAAATTCGCCTCCCATCAGGCAACGCCATTACCCACTATCCCCGAATCTACAAACTCAAGTAAATAAGGAGTTGGAACAGATGCTGGCTGATGATATTATAGAACCATCATCATCTCCATGGGCGTCGCCCATTGTACTAGTCAAAAAACCAGACGGCCGGTATCGCTTCTGTGTGAACTATAAAAAGCTCAATGAGGTGAGTCTCCCTGATGCTTACCCTATTCCATTCGTTAGTTCCACATTGGACAAACTCCGAGACGCGAAATACTTGACCACACTAGATATCAAGTCTGCCTATTGGCAAATACCAGTAGCCAAGGAGAGTCGACCTCTAACAGCTTTTGTAGTTCCAACGCGAGGGTTATTTCAGTTTAAGAGAATGCCGTTCGGCCTGCATAACGCACCTGCCACTTGGCAGAGATTTATTGATCGAGTAATTGGGGTGGACCTTGAACAGTTTGTGTTCGTTTATTTGGATGACGTGGTCATCTGCACCCCATCATTCGATCAACATATATCAGTTTTGCGTACTGTTGTGGAAAGAATCAGGTCTGCTGGTTTGACACTTAACGAGGAGAAGTGTCATTTCTGTAAACCAGAGTTAAAATATCTCGGTTATGTGGTTAACTTGGCTGGATTATTAGTAGATCCGGACAAAGTCGATGCCATCATTCGTATCCCTACCCCTCGAAACGTTTCGGAGGTGAGGCGAATTATTGGCCTGGCGTCATGGTATCGACGGTTTGTCCCGAACTTTTCGACCCTGACAGCCCCATTAACGGCTCTACTCAAGAAAAATGTTCGATTCCAATGGACTGAATCATGTGATATCGCTTTGAAAGAAATTAAAAGTAATTTGATCATTGCTCCAATTTTGTCATGCCCCGATTTTACTCGGGCTTTCACGGTTCAAACGGATGCGTCGGATTTCGGCCTTGGGGCCGTTCTCTCTCAAACCTATGATGATGGGGAGAAGGTAATATGCTATCTAAGTCGTTCTCTCACAAAATCGGAACGCAAGTATACCACAACGGAGAAGGAGTGTCTGGCAGTACTTTTCGCAGTCGAGAAACTACGTCCTTATATTGAAGGCTCGAAGTTTACAGTTGTGACGGACCATTGGAGTCTCAAATGGCTCTACAATATTAAAGATCCTGTCGGACGTATAGCGCGCTGGGCTGTCCGTTTACAGCAGTACAATTTTGAGATAGTCCATCGACGAGGAAAAGACCACTTGGTACCAGATACTCTTTCTCGATCTGTTCCGATCATCAATATCGTAACCATAAAAGATCCGACTTCGGACCGTTGGTATACCAAAATGTGCCAGAGAGTTGATAAATCGCCCTCTACATATCCCCTGTGGCGGTTGGAGGGCAATCATCTATTTAAACGGGTTGATAGAAAGTATCCTGAATTAGAAGAGGATTCGTCGGACTGGCTACAAGTTCTTCCAAAGGAGAAGAGGGATGAGATCATTCGAAGTAATCACGATCCTCCTACATGTGGACATCTTGGTGTCTTCAAGACATTCGGACGAATATCTTCCAAATATTATTGGCCGAAAATGAAACAAGATATAGCTCGGTATATAGGAAGATGTTGGACATGTTTACAGACAAAACCAGTACAGAAAAAACCGGCGGGTTTGATGCTTAGCAAGACGGCCACGATTTCGCGACCCTGGCAATTATTAAGTTTAGACTTGGTAGGTCCCCTACCCAGGACTTCTATGGGGTTTGCTTACATATTCTCCATATGTGATTGTTTCAGTAAATTTTGTTTACTTTTTCCCTTGAGAACAGCAACCGCCGTCAGCATAACCCGTATTTTTGAGGAGCAAGTTATTTTAGTTTTTGGAACACCAAGTCGCTTGATAACCGATAACGGCGTTCAATTTAGAAGTAAATTGTTTACCGGACTTCTTTCGGAATACAAGATTCGACAGTCTTTCACCGCGAACTACCACCTCCAAGCTAACCCAGTAGAGCGAGTCCACAGGGTAGTTAAGACGATGTTGACGAGCTATGTGGGGAATAATCAGAAAACCTGGGACAAATACTTACCGAAAGTATCTTGGGCGATAAGATCAGCGCGACATGAAGTCACCGGGATGACTCCCAATTTCGTATTTTTTGGTCGCGAACTGGCTATCTCTGGTGACCATGTTCATACCGTTGAAGAACCCTTCGATTTCGATCGCAATAGGAGTTTGATTGAGAGAAATAAAACATTGAATAAGGTGTTCGAGGAGGTAACCCAGAGACTTGCGAAAGCATATGAGAAAAGCCGTCAGGTATACAACTTACGTAGGCGAGAGGAACGATTCTCTCTTCACCAACAAGTCTGGAAGAGAAATCACGTTATATCCGATTATTCAAAAGATTTCACTTCTAAGCTCGCGAGTAAATATGTAGGTCCATACACCATCAGCAGAATAGTTTCCCCATGGTCGTATGAACTAAAAGATGGAACTGATAAAACTTGTGGGATATGGCATGCGAAGGACCTGAAAGCACATCCTCCGGATAACACAAGTGACTAGATTTCGGCCTGAATATCCTTATTCTTCAACCTGTACGTATAGCAAGTTTTTTTTCTGTTTTATTCGTTTTTTTTTTTTCAGTTGAAAAAAAAACCTTCTTCGAAGAAAGGGGGGTGTGTTACGGTTTCATTAGCATCAAACCTAATAATAATCAAATATTCATTGTTACGATTACAAATGTTTCATCCAGAGTAGGAAATCTAATACACTGAATAACGGGATTCCTTCCAAGCTTTCCTCTTCAATGAATCTGTCTGAAATCAACATATACAGTCATCATATCGTCACCTACAATAGATGAACCACCTTATTCTAGATCTGGCAGGACGCCACTGCCTGATTCCCTTATCTTTCAGCTCGGTAGAACAGTCGAAACATTGTCTTCTTTTTCGTTTCGCACCTCATATTTTATGTCGATCTTCTTCCAAATAATACGCGAGGAAGGCTTTGGTCCGAAGGCCATTACCTTTTTGTCGTCTTGCTTTTTACGGGCTACTATCCTTCGATTTCGGTAGATCAACCGCATAGGGTCAGAGTCCATACGGTACCGTCCAACACTGTTCGTGGACGAAATATACTAATGGTCATAGAACTATTGGTTCATACCAAGATTATGACCAGGACCAGCTGTCACTCCTGCTAACCTAAATTCTCTAGACAGTAATGGGCCCGCCAAAATCGGTGTCATGTCATTATCCTGTCACTATTTTCTAGAATTTCTGGGGTTATTAGAAAAAAAACTTCAGCAGAAGCACGAGCTCCTGATTTATCGCTAATTGTGCGGATTTGATGGAGTCAAAACACATATTGGTTGATCTTAGTTACACATAATTGTATCATTATTGCGTTGATCGATTATAAGGTATTCACCTGATGGTGGATTTATTTTCAACCAAAAGGACGCTTCATCCCCTATCACACGAGGCCGCATGACACCAAAGGTAGGTTTCCATATATGCTTTGCAGCTAACTCATTCGAGAACTCCCCTACTGATTGACTCATCCATATACTGCATGTCGCTTAGGCTTCTTAGGCTTCCTCATATTTTAGGCCTCTTCCTACGGTATCTGCTTTATATACTTAGTACCCAGTAGAACTACCACCAATATTAGAGAAGACACGTATTTGCTTGGCAAATTGCTTTCCCGTCATTTGTCCAACTCATCAGTGTCAAAACCTCAATACCTGAAGATCCTAGGGAGGAGAGATTAAGGAAGGAATCCTCGGCCAGCTCATAAGGGCCCCTCAAGTAAGATCCTTCCAATTTTGCAGTCACCACCTTGGCTGAATATTTGATAGCAACTACTGCGCTTATGCCTAATTACCTCTAAACATCCTGTATCACTCTTGCTTTATTTAGACTGGCTTTTGAGCTATGAAGAACCTGCTTTAGAAATTTAAGTTAATATTAGTGAATCTACCAGTAGATTATTTGAGTACCCTCTGGGTCTGTGTTCTGTGAACCTACGGTATATACCTTCAGGGGCTATTCTCGTATTTTGTCCATTGACCTACGGTAAGACCATTTTGTTAAGTATTGCTTTTCAGTATAAGTTGTTGCTTGATTATATCAATTGCTTTTTCCATTTAATTATAAATATTATAATCGAATCCTGTGTAGTATAAACTCCATGGGAATAATCAGAGAATATTAATTAAGCAAATATTCGTTGGCTTATCGTTTTACTCACTATCCCTCTCCGCTGAGCACATCCTTATTAAGGGAAATAATACTATCTCTAGTGAACCCTTTCTTATTACCCCTTTTGGTTTGGAGGAATACTAAAAGAGGTAATATGACCTTCTGCTCGATTCGGTCGCTTGTATGTGAAAACGAAAGAACAGTTACCTGGTGAGTATTTCTATATAAACATCACGATATAATCGAATACAACTCAGATACAATTATCGTTTCGTCTAACCATTTAACCTTCTGTTCGATTCAGTCGCTAGTATGTGTAACGGAAGAACAGTTACCTGGTGAGTATAACTATATAAACATTATCGAATACAACCCAGATACGATGATTGTTCAATCTATCTATTCAACCTCCTGCTCGATTCGGTCGCTTGTATGTAAAACGGAAGAACAGTTACCTGGTGAGTATTGCTATATAAACATCATCACGATATCATCGCATACAACTCAGATACAATTATCGTTTTGTCTAACCATTTAACCTTCTGTTCGATTCAGTCGCTAGTATGTGTAACGGAAGAACAGTTACCTGGTGAGTATAACTATATAAACATAATCGAATACAACCCAGATACGATGATTGTTCAATCTATCCATTTGACCTTCTGCTCGATTCGGTCGCTTGTATGTGAAAACGGAAGAACAGTTACCTGGTGAGTATTTCTATATAAACATCACCACGATATAATCGAATACAACTCAGATACAATTATCGTTTCGTCTAACCATTTTACCTTCTGTTCGATTCAGTCGCTAGTATGTGTAACGGAAGAACAGTTACCTGGTGAGTATAACTATATAAACATTATCGAATACAACCCAGATACGATGATTGTTCAATCTATCTATTCAACCTCCTGCTCGATTCGGTCGCTTGTATGTAAAACAGAAGAACAGTTACCTGGTGAGTATTGCTATATAAACATCATCACGATATCATCGAATACAACTCAGATACAATTATCGTTTTGTCTAACCATTTAACCTTCTGTTCGATTCAGTCGCTAGTATGTGTAACGGAAGTACCGTCACCTGGTAAGTATAACTATATATACAGTATTGGGATATAATCGGATACCACCCAGATACATTGATTGTTCAGACTATCCATTCAACTTTCTGTTCGTTTCGGTCGCTCGTATGTGAAACGGGAATACCGTCACCTAGTGTGTATAACTATATACACAGCATAACATCATAATCGAATACAACCCTTATACTATCCATTCAACCTTCTGTTCGATTCGGTTGCTCGTATGTATAACGGAAGAACAGTAACCTGGTGAGTATTTCTATATAAACATCACCACGATATAATAGAATACAACTCAGTTACAATTATCGTTTCGTCTAACCATTTAACCTTCTGTTCGATTCAGTCGCTAGTATGTGTAACGGAAGTACCGTCACCTGGTATGTATCACTATATATACAGTATTGCGATATAATCGGATACCACCCTGATACATTGATTGTTCAGACTATCCATTCAACTTTCTGTTCATTTCGGTCGCTCGTATGTAAAACAAGAATACCGTCACCTAGTGTGTATAACTATATACACAGCATAACATCATAATCGAATACAACCCATATACTATCCATTCAACCTTCTGTTCAATTCAGTCGCTCGTATGTGTAACGGAAGAACAGTTACCTGGTGAGTATAACTATATAAACATAATCGAATACAACCCAGATACGATGATTGTTCAATCTATCAATTTGACCTTCTGCTCGATTCGGTCGCTTGTATGTGAAAACGAAAGAACAGTTACCTGGTGAGTATTTCTATATAAACATCAACACGATATAATCGAATACAACTCAGTTTCAATTATCGTTTCGTCTAACCATTTAACCTTCTGTTCGATTCAGTCGCTAGTATGTGTAACGGAAGAACAGTTACCTGGTGAGTATAACTATATAAACATTATCGAATACAACCCAGATACGATGATTGTTCAATCTATCTATTCAACCTCCTGCTCGATTCGGTCGCTTGTATGTAAAACGGAAGAACAGTTACCTGGTGAGTATTGCTATATAAACATCATCACGATATCATCGAATACAACTCAGATACAATTATCGTTTTGTCTAACCATTCGACCTTCTGTTCGATTCAGTCGCTAGTATGTGTAACGGAAGTACCGTCACCTGGTAAGTATCACCTAGTGTGTATAACTATATATATGGTGCCATTGACAGAACAAAAAGACATGCTTATGACAATTACATAAATACTTCCGCAAATAAAATGAGAGATACGTGGAAAGTCATAAATTACGAGAGGAATCGTCCAAATAAAAACTCAATTGACACTTTTTTAAAAGCCGACGATTTCAACAGTTTTTTTGGTCACATTGCGGAAGAAATTATAAGAACCTTGCCTATGAACAATATAAATTTTTCAAAATTATTCGTAAGTATACCTACGACCCAGGACTCTTTTTTCCTGGAACCTGTTGTTGAGAAAGAAGTACTCGCGGCGGTGAAGTCTCTGAAGGACACCAGTGCCACGGATATCTTTGAACTAAATACAAAAATATTAAAAAATACCATAGATTTGATAGTGGTTGCACTGACTAATCTATTCAATAACTGTATTAGTGCAGGTGTTTTTCCAGATATTTTCAAATGCAGTAAAGTTATTCCAATACATAAAATTGGTGATTTAAATCAGCCAAATAATTTCAGACCTATATCTCTTATCCCTTTTTTAGGAAAAATACTCGAAATAATTTTGAAAAATCGGTTATCTATATACTTCGAGAAATTCAAATTGCTACACGAAAATCAGTTTGGATTTCGGAAAAACATGTCCACTATAAAAGCTATAGAAAAGGCAGTCGAAAACATAGTAGAAGGTTTTGAAGACGGCAGGAAATCTGCAATGACACTATTTGACTCAACAAAGGCATTTGATTGCGTAAAACACGATTTGTTATTAGAAAAATTGAACCTTTACGGTGTAAGAGGTATTCCCTTAGCTCTATTCGATTCATATCTCAAAGATAGAAGACAGTCAGTGTGCTTCAATGGTATTACGTCAGAAACGGTAGAAATGAAATATGGGGTACCGCAGGGCTCTGTTCTGGGGCCCCTTCTGTTTATTATATATGTAAACGACTTATTTCACCTAGTGTGTATAACTATATACACAGCATAACATCATAATCGAATACAACCCATATACTATCCATTCAACCTTCTGTTCGATTCGGTTGCTCGTATGTATAACGGAAGAACAGTAACCTGGTGAGTATTTCTATATGAACATCACCACGATATAATAGAATACAACTCAGTTTCAATTATCGTTTCGTCTAACCATTTAACCTTCTGTTCGATTCAGTCGCTAGTATGTGTAACGGAAGAACAGTTACCTGGTGAGTATAACTATATAAACATAATCGAATACAACCCAGATACGATGATTGTTCAATCTATCCATTTGACCTTCTTCTCGATTCGGTCGCTTGTATGTGAAAACGAAAGAACAGTAACCTGGTGAGTATTTCTATATAAACATCACCACGATATAATAGAATACAACTCAGTTACAATTATCGTTTTGTCTAACCATTTAATCTTCTGTTCGATTCAGTCGCTAGTATGTGTAACGGAAGAACAGTTACCTGGTGAGTATAACTATATAAACATAATCGAATACAACCCAGATACGATGATTGTTCAATCTATCCATTTGACCTTCTGCTCGATTCGGTCGCTTGTATGTGAAAACGAAAGAACAGTTACCTGGTGAGTATTTCTATATAAACATCACGATATAATCGAATACAACTCAGATACAATTATCGTTTCGTCTAACCATTTAACCTTCTGTTCGATTCAGTCGCTAGTATGTGTAACGGAAGAACAGTTACCTGGTGAGTATAACTATATAAACATTATCGAATACAACCCAGATACGATGATTGTTTAATCTATCTATTCAACCTCCTGCTCGATTCGGTCGCTTGTATGTAAAACGGAAGAACAGTTACCTGGTGAGTATTGCTATATAAACATCATCACGATATCATCGAATACAACTCAAATACAATTATCGTTTTGTCTAACCATTTAACCTTCTGTTCGATTCAGTCGCTAGTATGACTATCCATTCAACTTTCTGTTCGTTTCGGTCGCTCGTATGTGAAACGGGAATACCGTCACCTAGTGTGTATAACTATATACACAGCATAACATCATAATCAAATACAACTCATATACTATCCATTCAACCTTCTGTTCGATTCGGTTGCTCGTATGTATAACGGAAGAACAGTAACCTGGTGAGTATTTCTATATAAACATCACTACGATATAATAGAATAAAACTCAGTTTCAATTATCGTTTCGTCTAACCATTTAACCTTCTGTTCGATTCAGTCGCTAGTATGTGTAACGGAAGAACAGTTACCTGGTGAGTATAACTATATAAACATAATCGAATACAACCCAGATACGATGATTGTTCAATCTAAAGATGGCGGACACTGAACACTGTGGGTCAGGAAGCGCTGATAAAATAAGTGATTATTTCTTCACTTGTTGCAAAAGTAAAGTAAATACAACTTACTATGTATGTGTGAAGTGTTTCAAAGTGTATCATAAAAGTTGTCTTGCTCGATCGAAACCAAAAAAATATAAGAACAACCACCAAATAATCTGCAAGGAATGTGACGAAGCATATCATCTTCAAAGTGATGAGAAAGTCTTAGAAGAACTGGTAGAAGAGCTGACTATTGAGAATAAACAAAAAAGTGAATTCATCTCGAACCTGAAAAAGGAACACAAAATATTTTATGATGATGCAGTAAAAATGGAAAACGATCTTATCTGCACAATTCGCAGTCATGATGAAACTATAAACTTATTGAAGAGTGAAATACAAAATCTGAGAGACAAACAAATGAGACAAAAACAAGTTCAAGTTTTTGTTAGCACCCAAACCGATACGACAATAGATGATGAATGCCAGAGGGAAAAAATAGAAATAGAGATGACTAATACTTCAATCCAAACCGAATATCCAAGTGAAACAATGATGTCGAATGTAAGAAAACCAGATGAGGATGAGTTTCTGTATAAACAAATGAATCATGCTGAAATTCAGACAGAAAACACTTGTATGAAAACCACGACTACTCAAACAAAAAATTTTGGAAATATTGTTCTGAAACAGAAAAAACGGAAAAACAGGTCGGGTAAACTAATCAAAAATATATTGGAAAATACAAAAGATTCACATGAAAAATCATCTAAATGCGATGATTTCACAGTTGAAATAGTGGAAAATGCATCAGTAATCCAAGGAGAAAAAAGTGATACTGTAAGAGAAGTCGACATAAGTGAGGCTGAAGAGTTGAATAGGGACCAGGGTGAAGTTATTCCTATATTGACAGACTGTCATAAGGCTGTAGCAATAGACTCTAATGAAGCTAATAGCAAAAACATAGAACGTAATACGAAAACTGTCATCAACAAGAAAAAAAAAATACTTCTAGTGGGGGATGAGTATGCTTTGGGCTTTTCAAAAATTCTCCTCTCTCTACTTAATGACTCTATATACGAGATATATGAAATAATTAAGCCAGAAGAAGAACTTTCAGATATAACTAAATGCTTGTTTACAGATACTATCTCATATGGGCAGAATGATTATGTCATTCTTATGTTTAATACAAATAATGTCAGTAACACAAAAACTTTGAATTTGGCAATGAAAAATATCTTATTTTTGTCTAAGGTAACAAATCTCATTATTGTATCTGAATGCAATACACTCTCTGATAAAAATATAACATATAGTATAAAGAAAACAATAAATAATTTTTGCAATGCAAATATAAATTGTTCAATTAACTTTCACATTGATCCGAAGATCCATCATAGTAAGTTTAAGGTTTGTGATATGATTAAATATGTATTTGATTTCAAAAGATGCCCTAATAACATAGTTATAAGAACAATACAAACTGTTGATGATATACAGTTTTTTCGTGGCCAAATCTAAGAAAAGAGAAAGTATCTGTGACGATAAGAATGTTTCTGATATTTCTGATACTTGCAATGTTGATATAGATACTAAAATAAATGTTGATGAAGCAAGCAAAAATAAATGTAACAAAAATGACAAGAAGGTAAATAGTGAATATATCATCATACATCAGAATATGCAATCATTGAAAAATAAATATCTAGAATTAGAAATATTGATACAGGGTTCTGAAAAAATGCCTACTTTCCTATGTATGACAGAGCACTGGTTTCAAAACCATGAAAAAAATCTCATGCGACTGACTGGATATAACATGTCATCTGCCTACTGCAGAATACAAATGAAACATGGGGGCTCCTGTATATTTGTCAAAGAAAACATAGATACAATTGAATTGAATGAGATTATTCAGAGAAGTATTGAAAGGACAATTGAGGTTTCAGCAGTACTTTGTAAAGTATTAGGAATCATCGTAATTTGTATCTATAATCCCCCACAGGACAACTTTGATATATTTTTTGATACTCTCGGAGAAATACTGGATCTTGTGCAGAATAAATTTAGTAAATATAAAGTTATACTCTGTGGGGATTTCAATATTGATCTACTTATAGACAATAAAAATTCACGTCAGTTGATGAATATACTGTTAGAATATAACCTGCGAAAACAGATACATCAACCAACTAGAATCACAAAACATTCTGCAAAATTGATTGACAACATATTTATAAATTTTGACAATAAATATAAGGGTAGTGTTATTTCCACAGCTTTTTCAGATCATGAAGCACAGTCCCTTTGTCTTGATATCTCTTCAAAAGCCAAACAAAAACAAAACCAATTCAAAATTAAAAAACGAATATTTTCTGATGCGAAATTGGTACAATTTTATGATGACTTAGAAAGTATGGACTGGGAAGATCTTTTAGCTATCAGTGAACCTAATTCTGCTTATGCGTATTTTATCACGGTATTGACTCGAAAAATAAATATAATATTCCCAAAGAAAACATGTAAAAATAAAGGAAGAAACAGAAATTGGATAACAAAGGGTATCAAAATATCTAGCAAGAAAAAAAAAAGCTTTATTATCAAAAACAGAAAGGTACCATATCGAGTGATTTCTATAAAAAATACTGTGAGATATTGAGAAAAGTAATTATTGAAGCCAAAAAAATATCAAATTTAGGATATATACAATCAGCTCCAAATAAGTCCAAAGCTACATGGAATTTAGTAAAAGCATATACAATCAAAAATGATCACACTAAAAAAAGCTTATTTGATCATGTTGGTATCGAAGAAGAGAATAAAACCCTAGTACTCAATAATATTAACGACTTTGCGGTTTCACATAGTGATAATAATAATAACTTTGAAGTACATGGAAGCTCTTTCAGTCACACTTTGTATTTATTACCAACTGATCCTCAAGAGGTTCATTCAGTGATAATGGGCCTAAAAAATACCGCTTCAGTTGGGGAAGACGAAATTCCAGTTAAACTTCTTAAAACAATAGCAAAACAAATTAGCGTGCCAATGGCACATATAATTAATGTATCTCTTCTTGCTGGAGTCTTTCCAAATGAACTTAAGATTGCACGAATAAGAGCCGTATTTAAAAAAGGAGATAATAGTGTAATAAATAACTATAGACCAATTGCTGTTTTATCAAATATCAGTAAAATTGTAGAAAAAATTATTTACAGCAGATTAATAAATTTCATAGAGAACAATCAACTGTTGAGCAACACACAAAATGGTTTTAGGAAAAATAAATCAACAACTCGAGCTAACTATCAAGCACTTTGTAAAGTAATTGACTCGTTAAATTCAAAAAAATACACATCGGCCGTTAACTTAGACTTGTCTAAAGCATTCGATAGCGTGGATCACACTGTATTATTGAAAAAATTAGATTCTTTTGGAATTAGAGGAAAACCTCTCCAGCTAATGTATTCATACCTAAGTGAAAGACGTCAATACCTTACTGAGTATGATAGCGAAGGTCAGCTTAAAAGATCTGATTATAGAATAATAAAAATGGGTGTACCTCAAGGATCCATTCTTGGGCCATTACTATATATACTTTACACGAATGATATATACAAAGCAAAAAATGAGGAAATTGTTCAATATGCAGATGACTGCTCAATAATATTATCATCCATTGATCATATAAATATGCAGAGGATGATTTTTTCAACGCTAGACTCCCTAGATATTTATTTTGATGCACATAAACTTAAGCTCAATGAAGATAAAACTCAAATCATAACTTTCAACCAAAATCAATCCAACATAGAAAGAACTTTCAGAGATAAGACTGCCATTGAAACAGCTTCTTCAATTTCTTTTCTGGGTCTCACAATCGACACAAGACTAGACTGGAAATGTCATATTGAAAAATTATCGACGAGTATATCTAGTTATAGTTATGCTTTAAAAGTTATTTCACTGCATATTTCCCCAGAAGTTGCCTTGTTGTCCTTCAATGCATATGTACAATCGCGTATCAGATATGGTATAATTTTTTGGGGTTTCAGTAGTACAGCAACTCAAATCTTTATATTACAAAAAAGGTGCATAAGAAGAATTTTTAATATGAAAATGACTGATAGCTGTAAACCTTTATTTATAGAAAAGAAAATAATGACTCTGATATGTCTCATAATATATGAGTCAGTTCTGTTTGTTGCCGAAAATATGGACTTATTTGCAGGATATGCTAGAGATCATCATGAACATCACACAAGATACAAGTATCACCTATTGAATATGAAAACTAATCTGACATATGTTCAAAAAAATATTCCATACACTGTCATTGAAATTTATAACAAATTACCCAAGTCGCTCATATTATTGCCCCCAAAGAAACTCAAATTCAATCTAAAAGATATTCTTATATCAAGAGCATACTACACAATAGAGGAGTATTTCTCTGAGAGTTGGCAACTCTAAATTGAATTTTATATCTACACCATTTATGTGTTATTTTTATGTCTGTGAATGGATGTCCCTCATACACTTCTGTATAATTATCTTTTTATGTACTTTATATTATTATTTCATGTATTTTTTTTGTGTCTATATACTGTATCTTGACAAGTTCTACGCCTCTTTTGGCTTTGATTTTCAGAGAACGAATAAAGATTATCTATCTATCTATCTATCTATACATTTGACCTTCTGCTCGATTCGGTCGCTTGTATGTGAAAACGAAAGAACAGTAACCTGGTGAGTATTTCTATATAAACATCACCACGATATAATAGAATACAACTCAGTTACAATTATCGTTTCGTCTAACCATTTAACCTTCTGTTCGATTCAGTCGCTAGTATGTGTAACGGAAGTACCGTCACCTGGTTAGTATCACTATATATACAGTATTGCGATATAATCGGATACCACCCAGATACATTGATTGTTCAGACTATCCATTCAACTTTCTGTTCGTTTCGGTCGCTCGTATGTAAAACGGGAATACCGTCACCTAGTGTGTATAACTATATACACAGCATAACATCATTATCGAATACAACCCATATACTATCCATTCAACCTTCTGTTCGATTCGGTTGCTCGTATGTATAACGGAAGAACAGTAACCTGGTGAGTATTTCTATATAAACATCACCACGATATAATAGAATACAACTCAGTTACAATTATCGTTTCGTCTAACCATTTAACCTTCTGTTCGATTCAGTCGCTAGTATGTGTAACGGAAGTACCGTCACCTGGTATGTATCACTATATATACAGTATTGCGATATAATCGGATACCACCCTGATACATTGATTGTTCAGACTATCCATTCAACTTTCTGTTCGTTTCGGTCGCTCGTATGTAAAACAAGAATACCGTCACCTAGTGTGTATAACTATATACACAGCATAACATCATAATCGAATACAACCCATATAGTATCCATTCAACCTTCTGTTCAATTCAGTCGCTCGTATGTGTAACGGAAGAACAGTTACCTGGTGAGTATAACTATATTGTAACATCCACATTTTGTAAATGTTACTTTTTCTATGGAATGTTGTCAATACCAAGTATTTTGCGGAACAATTTGAATTTCCATCTCAACTTTAATTGTCACCAACTTTGTTTCATATAATACTGGTAGCATTTGTTGTGATTATATGTTTCAGATTTCTTGAGGCTGCGAGTCGCTGGAAGTGGAAGACACCCTGTAGTGCCAATATTAACTTACCTTGCTTGATTTCAAGTTATTGGTTTTGAATCCATAATTATTCTGTTTGTTCACGTTGGGAATTATAGATGAACATTTGTAGGTTAACATTCATATCAAATGTCACTTTGAATGCAAAGGTATGATTTCAGTAATTCTTCTTTCTTTTCAAATTTCACTGCGAAGATTAGCGCCAAGTTCACTTTGTGTCCTTGACATTGTATTCAAGAGTATTTATATCAGTCAAACGGAAGTGATTTTATGAGTGTGAATATTAAAAATCTGATAATGTTTGATTTGTGCCTTGAAACAAGTGCTAATTTGACTTATTGACAAGTGAACTTTAGCATGAACTGAAGAACTGAAAGAAGGTGCTGAAATCGTTCCTTTCTGTTCCTGGCATTCAACAAGTGAACATGTGTGAGATTTCTTAAAACGCCATTTCTGAAAATCCACGAATTTCCATCATGAACATCAGATAAATGGTAATTATTAGATTTGATATTAAATTCTCATTGTGTAGAAAATTATATTATGGAATCTGTCCATAATCCATAGTTTTGAGCTGCAAAATCTATCAAGATCAAGGGTATAGTACTACAGCGTGGTTTTTTCTGATTTTTTTGTGCTATAGTTCTGCCAGGCTACTTTCTAGATAATTGTAGGCTATTTTCTTGATGATTGCTTTCTATTTTCTTGATGATTGCTTTGTACTTGCTTGATGATTGCTTGCTATTTTGATGGTTGTATTGACAATTTTAGCAGATTTTATGGATTTGACTGCTTTGAATAACTAACACCAGCTATTATTGCTACTAGTAATATCTAGTTAATTTTTGATAATCATTGATACCAGTAGCAACCATTAACCTTCATCTTGGTACCTATCAAGAGGCTAATGTGAACCTCAAGTGAGGTTAATCTGCAAATTTTTGTGAAACAGTCTTCATAGTAAGTCTGTACCGGCTGATAAGTTTTTTTGTTCCTGTGAGAAAAATTTCCATTTTATTCAAAAGCACTGGCTGGACTAAGCATATCTAGGTTGCTGTATCCAAGGGCTCGTAGTCTCAGAAATCTGAAATGGATGTCACTCCCATTTCCACTAATGGAGCTGGATACTGGAAAGTTATTATGAAGTAGGTGTCTTCCAACCTACATCTTCAAGATGGGATGCTGCTCCACCAGGGTTTTATAATTTGTTCATCACCAAATTTTACTGACATGGTATCTTACCAATTTAATCTGGGAAATTGTTTTATTTTTGATATAATTATTTTTAAATGTGAATTCGTATTAATATCTAATCAGAAGTATTTCTATTGTGCAAATTGAATGCATTCAATTTAAAATCAGAAATATTCAAATCTAAGGGATATCTAATGCATAATTATTCCTAGTGATAAAACACTATTTTCATTATTTATATGCATGGAAGGAATTCTATGATTTAAAAATCGTTAGTACCTAGAACATCTGAGTGTCAGTAAAAAATTGAAGTTAAATTGTATTTTTATTTGTTATCCTATCCTTAGGCATTTGCAGATTCTATCTACAGAGACTGGCTTAAGAAAATAGGTTTGTTAACTTTAATTTTGCTGTAGATGGCGTCCATTTAAGATCATCCCTGGTATAACCTTTTTTCTTTTGCCACTTGCAAATATTTTTGATTGGCTATATAAGATTAAGTAAGTAATCGAACCACGACCTTTTGCCCTGACTATATGAGCTAACCGTTCGCACAGTATAGCCAGAAAATATTTTTTCTCAACTTTTACTGCTATACAAATGGCGGGGTAGAAGTTGGCTATCCCTAGCATTGTGCTAAAAGCAACTTGGACTCGACACGGTTCCCAACTAGTGGTAGTTAGTACTCATGGGACGCTGTGAGATACTAACTCAAGACCACGTCATAAACATCTATGATTACTGCTTGCAGTTATTTTTGTGTCAAACTCTTTTCTGATGTGTATTTGTTTCAGGCGGTTTCTGTGTTCTAGGTTTTGTTTCACCTGTGAAATGATTTGAATATGTGAATGAAATGTCACATTAGCTTTCACAGTTATTGTCATGGCCATATCCTTAAAACGGATAACATGCAGTTCGATGCTGATTCTTGTACTTGATTGTACACTTTTGTTGAGTTTTCGGATGTAATTGAAACAAATTATGGCCTAGAAATATGCACTTACCTGAGGTAAATTGACAATCTTTATAGTGTCCCACCACTGGACATATGGAAATCACATCATTTTCCAAGGTAGGATTTATCCTACAATTCTTGATCAAGATTGATCAATGAGTTTTTTTTGAACTCTGTTGAACTTCTTCAAAGTTCACAGAGGTTTTACCTTTGTTGGGAGTTGCGTTTCCCGTATATATTTTTTGTCTGTAGGGAGCTGTGACCGGCACTGGTGCAGGCTGGTTTCAGAGTGGCTTCCTTCAATGGAAAGAATATATAGCCTGTATAGTCGTTCATAAGGGGGGTAAAGGGTGGACCGTCAGAATGTGCCTGAGGGCTGCTGACAACAGTGCTATTCTTTACTACTACGTTCTATGTGGCCGCTACTTATTTGTCGCTCTGAAAGATAGTCTGCAGAGTTTAGTATACAGAGTACTCCCGAATATTTCTTCTGGATTTTTTTTGTACCGAGCTTCACTCGTTTCAGGTTGGTGGTCCTTCTATCACTGCAGTTGATTGGTGGACAACTGGGTAAAACAAAATTTGTTTAAACTCTTTTCTTTTTTGTTTCCACCTTGGAGTTGTTTGTTGATATGCCTGCATAATGCTTTAGGTAGGGTTATCATTCGTCTGGAGTGCGACTTGGAGGCGTGGTGTTTATCAGGATTTTCGATGGTGCAGCATTAACATCTAGCAGCAAGAAGATTATACCTGATCTAAGTAGCATTGCAGACGGTGATGCAATGCCGGGTACGATGTGGACATGTCACCGAAGGCTCTGAATACAATTTTGATGTTTGGAAATAGGCATTTGTCTCAGGGAGTACCGTGCACGATTTGCGCTATGGTCCATTATCACTATTGTAATTTTTGTTTTTAAAAAAATTCAAATAGCTTCGAATTTAAATTTTCTTTAGCAAGGGGGGTGGTGTAACATCCACATTTTGTAAATGTTACTTTTTCTATGGAATATTGTCAATACCAAGTATTTTGCGGAACAATTTGAATTTCCATCTCAACTTTAATTGTCACCAACTTTGTTTCATATAATACTGGTAGCATTTGTTGTGATTATATGTTTCAGATTTCTTGAGGCTGCGAGTCGCTGGAAGTGGAAGACACCCTGTAGTGCCAATATTAACTTACCTTGCTTGATTTCAAGTTATTGGTTTTGAATCCATAATTATTCTGTTTGTTTACGTTGGGAATTATAGATGAACATTTGTAGGTTAACATTCATATCAAATGTCACTTTGAATGCAAAGGTATGATTTCAGTAATTCTTCTTTCTTTTCAAATTTCACTGCGAAGATTAGCGCCAAGTTCACTTTGTGTCCTTGACATTGTATTCAAGAGTATTTATATCAGTCAAACGGAAGTGATTTTATGAGTGTGAATATTAAAAATCTGATAATGTTTGATTTGTGCCTTGAAACAAGTGCTAATTTGACTTATTGACAAGTGAACTTTAGCATGAACTGAAGAACTGAAAGAAGGTGCTGAAATCGTTCCTTTCTGTTCCTGGCATTCAACAAGTGAACATGTGTGAGATTTCTTAAAACGCCATTTCTGAAAATCCACGAATTTCCATCATGAACATCAGATAAATGGTAATTATTAGATTTGATATTAAATTCTCATTGTGTAGAAAATTATATTATGGAATCTGTCCATAATCCATAGTTTTGAGCTGCAAAATCTATCAAGATCAAGGGTATAGTACTACAGCGTGGTTTTTTCTGATTTTTTTGTGCTATAGTTCTGCCAGGCTACTTTCTAGATAATTGTAGGCTATTTTCTTGATGATTGCTTTCTACTCTCTTGATGATTGCTTTGTACTTGCTTGATGATTGCTTGCTATTTTGATGGTTGTATTGACAATTTTAGCAGATTTAATGGATTTGACTGCTTTGAATAACTAACACCAGCTATTATTGCTACTAGTAATATCTAGTTAATTTTTGATAATCATTGATACCAGTAGCAACCATTAACCTTCATCTTGGTACCTATCATGAGGCTAATGTGAACCTCAAGTGAGGTTAATCTGCAAATTTTTGTGAAACAGTCTTCATAGTAAGTCTGTACCGGCTGATAAGTTTTTTTGTTCCTGTGAGAAGAATTTCCATTTTATTCAAAAGCACTGGCTGGACTAAGCATATCTAGGTTGCTGTATCCAAGGGCTCGTAGTCTCAGAAATCTGAAATGGATGTCACTCCCATTTCCACTAATGGAGCTGGATACTGGAAAGTTATTATGAAGTAGGTGTCTTCCAACCTACATCTTCAAGATGGGATGCTGCTCCACCAGGGTTTTATAATTTGTTCATCACCAAATTTTACTGACAAGGTATTTTACCAATTTAATCTGGGAAATTGTTTTATTTTTGATATAATTATTTTTAAATGTGAATTCGTATTAATATCTAATCAGAAGTATTTCTATTGTGCAAATTGAATGCATTCAATTTAAAATCAGAAATATTCAAATCTAAGGGATATCTAATGCATAATTATTCCTAGTGATAAAACACTATTTTCATTATTTATATGCATGGAAGGAATTCTATGATTTAAAAATCGTAAGTACCTAGAACATCTGAGTGTCAGTAAAAAATTGAAGTTAAATTGTATTTTTATTTGTTATCCTATCCTTAGGCATTTGCAGATTCTATCTACAGAGACTGGCCTAAGAAAATAGGTTTGTTAACTTTAATTTTGCTGTAGATGGCGTCCATTTAAGATCATCCCTGGTATAACCTTTTTTCTTTTGCCACTTGCAAATATTTTTGATTGGCTATATAAGATTAAGTAAGTAATCGAACCACGACCTTTTGCCCTGACTATATGAGCTAACCGTTCGCACAGTATAGCCAGAAAATATTTTTTCTCAACTTTTACTGCTATAATATAAACATAATCGAATACAACCCAGATACGATGATTGTTCAATTTATCCATTTGACCTTCTGCTCGATTCGGTCGCTTGTATGTGAAAACGAAAGAACAGTTACCTGGTGAGTATTTCTATATAAACATCACCACGATATAATCGAATACAACCCCAGATACGATCATTGTTTAGTTTATCCATTCAACCTTCTGTTCAATTCAGTCGCTCGTATGTATAACGGAAGAACAGTTACTTGGTGGGTATAACTATATAAACATAATCGAATACAACCCAGATACGATGATTGTTCAATCTATCCATTTGACCTTCTGCTCGATTCGGTCGCTTGTATGTGAAAACGAAAGAACAGTTACCTGGTGAGTATTTCTATATAAACATCACCACGATATAATCGAATACAACTCAGATACAATTATCGTTTCGTCTAACCATTTAACCTTCTGTTCGATTCAGTCGCTAGTATGTGTAACGGAAGAACAGTTACCTGGTGAGTATAACTATATAAACATTATCGAATACAACCCAGATACGATGATTGTTCAATCTATCTATTCAACCTCCTGCTCGATTCGGTCGCTTGTATGTAAAACGAAAGAACAGTTACCTGGTGAGTATTGCTATAAAAACATCATCACGATATCATCGAATACAACTCAGATACAATTATCGTTTTGTCTAACCATTTAACCTTCTGTTCGATTCAGTCGCTAGTATGTGTAACGAAAGTACCGTCACCTGGTAAGTATCACTATATATATAGAGAGAGAGTATATGTGTTTATTGTCCAAGATACAGAAACCTTATTGACAAACACGGGTTAAAACACAAACATTACATATAAATAATCACATTCAAATAAATAAATATACATTCAAAAAATTACATATAGACACAAACAGTATCATATCGCTTCGTCATTAAAATATTCCGTCAAATTGTAATATGCTTTACTTATCAGTCTTTTATGTAACTTTTTACGAAATGTTTTGAGAGAATCCAAGATCTTTATGTCTGCAGGTAACTTATTATATATTTTGACACCATTGTAAATTATCGAGTCTTTTATCAGTGTGGATATACGAGTCTTTAATCAGTGTGGATATACAGTATTGCGATATAATCGGATACCACCCAGATACATTGATTGTTCAGACTATCCATTCAACTTTCTGTTCGTTTCGGTCGCTCGTATGTGAAACGGGAAAACCGTCACCTAGTGTGTATAACTATATACACAGCATAACATCATAATCGAATACAACCCGTATACTATCCATTCAACCTTCTGTTCGATTCGGTTGCTCGTATGTATAACGGAAGAACAGTAACCTGGTGAGTATTTCTATATAAACATCACCACGATATAATAGGATACAACTCAGTTTCAATTATCGTTTCGTCTAACCATTTAACCTTCTGTTCGATTCAGCCGCTAGTATGTGTGACGGAAGAACAGTTACCTGGTGAGTATAACTATATTAACATAATCGAATACAACCCAGATACGATGATTGTTCAATCTATCCATTTGACCTTCTGCTCGATTCGGTCGCTTGTATGTGAAAACGAAAGAACAGTTACCTGGTGAGTGTTTCTATATAAACATCACCACGATATAATCGAATACAACTCAGTTTCAATTATCGTTTCGTCTAACCATTTAACCTTCTGTTCGATTCAGTCGCTAGTATGTGTAACGGAAGAACAGTTACCTGGTGAGTATAACTATATAAACATAATCGAATACAACCCAGATACGATGATTGTTCAATCTATCCATTTGACCTTCTGCTCGATTCGGTCGCTTGTATGTAAAACGGAAGAACAGTTACCTGGTGAGTATTGCTATATAAACATCATCACGATATCATCGAATACAACTCAGATACAATTATCGTTTTGTCTAACCATTTAACCTTCTGTGAGATTCAGTCGCTAGTATGTGTAACGGAAGTACCGTAACCTGGTAAGTATCACTATTGTGATAATCGTTGATTATCTGGTTCTTCGATGTCTTCGTCGATGAAATAAAATGGTTCAATTGATCTTCAACATCACTAACTTTATTCAAGTCTTTGACAAGTTTCAAAATCAATCTGTTCTCTATGGTAGATGTATAAAACAATATATGGTTTGCCTAACTGCTGACAATGCTTAATCATCAATAATTTGTTGAAGACCTACATACCTTGTTGAAGACCTACATACTTCAATTCAATAATAAAATATGTCATGAATAGCTATTGCTAAATGGAAACAATATGAACATACATCACACCTCCCAAGGAAATTAAAAAAAAATTATACATCAATAATAATATTTTTTTTTCAAAATTTTTGACTATATAACTTAATCCTATTTTTGTGTACCTCTAATAACCGCTTTCCTGTATTCAATATAATATTTGGAGACTTCTCTTCCACAACTTCATAAGGACCTATGTATAAAGGTTCTACTTTATTTCCTGCTTCATTTCTCAATAAAACTTTATCACCTACTTTATAATTTGTAACTTTTGTATCATTATCATAACGATCTTTCCTTTTACATTTCGAAATCAATAGATTATTTTTTGCATCTTGACATGCTTGTTGTAATCTATATTTCATTTCAAGTGGATAGCTTTCGAAATTGTAAAGTGGGTCGTTCGGTTTTGTTAAATTAGAAGGTAGTCTAGCATTTTTCCCAAAAATTAATTCATGTGGGGTGTATTTTGTTTCAGTATGAACAGTATTATTGTATGCGAAGCACCAATATGGCACCCATGTACCCCAAGTACCTGAAAATTTTGCCATATACATTCGTAAATATGCTCCTAAATGTTTGTGAGAATTTTCAAGAGCACCCAGTGTCTCGTGATGATATGCTGTTGAGTTGAGTTTTTTGATTTGTAATAATTGACAAACCTCTTTCAATGTAGTTGCCAAAAACTCTGTGCCTTGGTCTGATATTATTTCTTCTGGAATACCATAACGCAAAACAAAATTATTTACAAATGCTCTTGCTACCGTTGTCGCTTCTTTATTTTGCAAAGGATAAGCTTCGATAAATTTACTGAGTTCACATTGCAGAGTCAAAATGTATCGATTGTTATCTTCGTCTGCCTCCAGAGGACCCACGAGATCTAGATAAATTTTTTGAAACCCTGATGAAGCTGTAGTTGTTATTGACATTGGCTCTCTTCTTGGTATTGAATGTTTGTAACGTTGACAATCATCACAAGTTTTAACAAATGTTTCAACATCCTTTTTCAATCCTTTCCAAAAATAATACTTTTTTATATTATTGAACATACGATTTACTCCTGCATGTCCCCCTGTTGGTAATAAATGAAAATCGTTCAAAATAATCAATCTAGATTCAACATCAGAAATATTCTGAACTTCTTTCAAAATTGTTATTCTGATACCATGGTTTTTTATATCACTAGAAATCTTTGAGATTTCTTTCAATAATATTTTACATTTCTTATTTTTCATAATAATTAATTCCGGAATATCAAATCTCGAACAAATATTTTTCAGGTCTCTCAACGATGTACTTAATGTCAACGTTGATCGAGTATCCTGTTTCATGAATATAGTGTTCAACTTTTCATCAGATATAAAATTACCTAATACGTATATATCATTATTTGCATTCCTAGTCAGTTTGAAGAACTCTTTCTCACTTATAGGTTGAAGTTCGAAAGCATTCTTAGGTCGTTTAAGCACTTCTACAACACCAGGGTGATCAATCCTTTTGTTGTTAGTAGTGTCTATATTTTCATGAATGTTTTTCTGATTATTTTTTGTTTGATTTCTAGTTAAAGCATACATTGTTTCACAATAAAGAGCTGTACCTATATTTTGGAGTTCACTTGATTCTATTTCAATTCGAGACAATGCATCTGCAGTTACATTATCTTTTCCCTTGATATATTTTATTGTGAAGTCATATTCTTCAAGTACTAATCGAAATTCAGTCAATCTACTAGATGGATTTGTCATCCCAAATAAATAAATTAAAGGTCTATGATCTGTGAAAATTGTGAATTTCCGGCCAAATAAATATGGTCTGAAATGTTTCACGGACCAAACGATCGATAAAAGCTCCTTGTCAATAGTTCCATAGTTTTTTTCAGATTTATCCTGAAGCGTCGGTTCTCAATATGAAATTGTTATTTGGTGAAAAATTTGGATATTGTAGAATAGGTGGATTTTTTAGAGCGTTCTTCAGCGTTTCGAATGACGCTTGGCACTCCTCATTCCAATCGAAAGTTACGCCTTTCCTCGTTAAGTTATTCAATGGTGAAGCAATATGAGCAAAATTTTTGATAAATTTTTTGTAATAATTCGAAAAAGCAACAAATCTTTTTGTTTCGTTCGCGTTTTTTGGTACAGGATATTTATTTATAGCTTTTATCTTTGACGGATCTGGAGAAACACCTTGTGAAGATATCACATGACCCAGATATAAGATTTCTTTCCGCAAAAATTCACATTTATTCGGATTCAATTTTAAGTTAACCTCTCTGAGTCGCTGTAAAACTTTCGTGAGATTTTTATTGTGGTTTGCTAAACTATTTTAAAAGACAATTAGATCATCCAAATAAATAAAACAACTTTCGTAATTCAATCCACTCATTGCAATGGTCATTGCTCTAGAAAATACGCTTGGACTGATTTTCATTCCCATAGGAAGTCTAGTCATCTGATATTGTCCTCGGTTTGTAGTAAAAGCTGTACATGGTCTACTTGCAAGATCTAATTCAATTTGATAATATCCTTGAGACAAGTCTAGATGTGAAAAATACATCGCACCTGATAATGAATCTAAAATTTCGGTTATACATGGCAATGGAAATTTTTCATCTTCAAGTTTTTTATTCAGAAGTCGATAATCTATGACTATTCTCCATTTATTTTGACCACTGTTATCGATCTTTTTTGGAACGATTAGTAATGGTGCTGACCACTGCGATCGAGCCTCTTCGATTATACCATTTTTCAGCATTTTATCTATTTGTCTATGAATTTCCTCTTTTGTTTGAAGGTGGCTGACAATGTCTCGAGTTGTGAAGAAAAGTTTCGGACTGCCATTGTCTAAAGGTATGAAGATTTGAATCCTGAGAAAAGAAAAGATGAGTTATGTTGAAAAAACGAAATAAGTGATGAATAAAAATTAACTATTTTATCGAATCAAGAAGATTCGAGTATCAATAAATCAGGTTAGTATTAGTGTTAGTATATATGAAGTCGAAAAATGTAGATTTAAATGGGAGTTTAACTAGTCGATGAGCCTGAAAATAAGAAAAAATTGAATTAGAAATCAATAGCCTGAAAAAGAAAGGTTGAATTAGAAATCAATAGCCTGAAAAAAGAAAAGTTGAATAGCCTGAAAAAAGAAAAGTTGAATTAAAAATTAAAATAAAATGAATGAATAAAGAATTAAAATTATGAGAAAGATTCAAATCGAGTTTGTCACGACGTTTCGATTGTGTGTATCTACAATCGTCTTCAGGTGAGAACTAACAAAGTCCTGGGATACGGGGGTATTTATAGGTCAGCTATGGCGGGATTTTCCGGTTCAGTGAGCCGTAACCGGTTGATTCGGCTAATCAGCGGTTTCCATGTGTTGCGGATCTCGACGCTTGGTTGACTGAAAGCGTTATTATTCATTATGTATGCTGCTTCCTTGAATTTCCTCCTGAACCAGTGTTCTTCTCTATGGATGATTTCTGCCTCAGACCATTTGATGTTATGTTGGTGGGTCCACACATGTTCTGCGATTCCTGACTTGGTGGTTTCTCCTCGTTGGGTGTTTTTCTTGTGTTCGCCGATTCTGGTCTCCAGTGGTCTCTTGGTTTCTCCGATGTATGATTTGCCACATTCGCATGGTACTCGATAAACACAATTCTTGGAGTCACTGTTTTTGTTCGTTTCCTCTTGTTGTGCTTGTGGCAAACGATAAGGTTTTACATAAACTGGTGTAGCTGATTTCTGTAATCTAATATTATGTTTATATATATTCGTAACTGTTAATACGTCATTTTCTAAATGAAAAATATCCGCGTATTTTGCGCACACTTTCTCAATTGAATATTTTTCTTCCTTATTCATATACCCTGTGTTAATCAATTTCAGAACATTTTCTATTCTTTCAACTGACAATTCATTTCTTCCGCTTATTTCACATATTTCAAAATCATCTAACTTTTGTGCTTTTGGCTTGAAATTTTTTATCGTTATATCTTCTTCTCTAGTATTGAGAATCTTAACTGGAATCATATTATTGACAGGAGATGCTAAAATTCCGGCTACAAAAACGCCTTCACATAGCTCATCTTGTGAAATCACACACTCTTCATTAAATCTACCCAAAAATGTCTAATTATCTCACATCTCGCAGGAATTGTAGTGTGAATTTCGTGTTTAGATTGCATTGGAATATACATTTTTTCATCATTCAACCAAAACGAAAATAAAAAATTTTCATAATCAATTGTTGCGTAATATTTCCGGAAAAAAACTGATCCGATTACTCCATGTATTCCACTTTCAAAACTTTGCATAATCATAAACTCGTGACACACATTCTTTCCATTTGTTTGTAATATGATATTCGCTGATCCATTTAAGACCGTTGAACCTGATATACCATTTATTCTAATTCTCTTTGAATCATCAATTATCTCTTGTTTTGATACACAATTATTGAAAATTACACTAACCGATGCCCCAGTATCAAGTAATAAAATTAGCTCACTCTCTCTATACCTCATTTGCACATAATTCAAACCTTTCATACTTAAGATTACCGCATCTTTTTCAGTAATTTCCGCTTTGTGCTGAAACTCGAAAAAAATGATCAGCCGACTGAGAAATATTATTGCTACTATCTACATTTCTTGAACTTTCATTAGAATCTTTCATGAAAAAAGTTCTTTCATTATTATTTCTTGAATTTTGTCTGTCATGATTATGTCTTTGTTACTAGTCTGATATCTATTGTTATTGCCTCTATTTCTGAAGTTACCTCTATGATGGTTTCCTCTCTGCTAATTTCCTCTAAAATTACCCGAGAATTGTCTACCTTTATTTGAATCCGTATGAGTTCCTGATCGAAAATTACCCCGAGAATTTTGTCTTCCGTTTCCTCTGACGAATTGATTTCTACTACGCATATGGAACACATTTTGAACTTCTTTTGTTGTCAATTCTTCATCTTGAGCACCTCTTATGGCATCATTTAATTTCAAATAATTTATAGCCTTTATAATTGTTTTTAATTCATGATTTCGAAGCCCATTTGCGAATGTATTTATAGCAATCTTTTCGTTCACTGGTCTTAAAATTTTCATCGCATTTTCGTCACCTTCCGATTGAGTAATTGTTAAATCTACCAGCAATTCTTCAATTGACTTTCCAAATTCCTCCACTGACTTATTTCCTTGTGCGGCCTTATTTAGTTGCACTGACAACGCTGATGCTGCCTTTTTTGTTAAAAAATGTTGTTTCAAATCTCGAATCAAATCCTCATTTGTATCGTATAGAGTATTTAATTCAATTTTCGCACTTTGGGATAATCTTGTTTTTAATATATAAGTTGTTAATAATTTTTTACCGTTGACATCTAGCAAAGTATCATAAAGTTCAATACTATCGATCAATTGTTTGGTGGTTGTCTCAGTACCATCCATTACAGGCAACAAACTTGCTGCTGTTTTCAAATCAAATTTTTCTGCCATTATGCCGACCGAATCGCTATCCAATTTCAATGAAATATTTTCACTAGAAGCTACTCTTTCATCTAAAATGATCTGTATGATTTCGAAATACCTATTTATCTGTACAACAGTTGACCTAATCTCTGTTAATTGTTTCTGATCTATCTTATTTCTATCAATTGAATTTCTCAAATCATCGCATTCTACTCTTAATCTATTCAAATTGTTTAACTTACGTTTTGTAACATTTGAATCCTTACGTCTATCACTGTTGTCCTTGTTCAGATTTCGATGAAATACTCGCAGTTCTTCCAGCAGGTACCGGAATTCATCAATCCCAGGCATGACATCTTCGTTTTGTCCGTCATTGTCCATTCACTGTTGCTGCGGTCACTGTTTTGAGTGTCACTGTCCAAATCGCTGTCCCAATGTGGTTCTCCAACTTCCTTGCGCTATTCTGCTCTTGAACTTCTTCTCTGCTTCTTGAAATTTCAGCTCGGATTTTTCTTTCCAACACTTTTTTGCATTTATTGGTGCAAAAATAAATTATCAGCATTATCGCCAATACAAAAACTATGACACCCAGTATGTCTTTCGTTGAGAACGATGAGAATCCTGTAGTATTTGTAGCTCCTCCACTATTACCAGCCTGTGCAATAATTACTTGTTCTTCTTTTGACTGCGTCTTTCCCATGATGATAGTTTTTTCTATAATTCCATGTTATAGGTATACTGGTGTATAACTGTCCAACGTTAGTTGAAGTGCACTGGCAGGATCGCCATGTGATAATCGTTGATTATCTGGTTCTTCGATGTCTTCGTCGATGAAATAAAATGGTTCAATTGATCTTCAACATCACTAACTTTATTCAAGTCTTTGACAAGTTTCAAAATCGATCTGTTCTCTATGGTAGATGTATAAAACAATATATGGTTTGCCTAACTGCTGACAATGCTTAATCATCAATAATTTGTTGAAGACCTACATACCTTGTTGAAGACCTACATACTTCAATTCAATAATAAAATATGTTATGAATAGCTATTGCTAAACGGAAACAATATGAACATACATCACACTATATATACAGTATTGCGATATAATCGGATACCACCCAGATACATTGATTGTTCAGACTATCCATTCAACTTTCTGTTCGTATCGGTCGCTCGTATGTGAAACGGGAATACCGTCACCCAGTGTGTATAACTATATACACAGCATAACATCATAATCAAATACAACTCATATACTATCCATTCAACCTTCTGTTCGATTCGGTTGCTCGTATGTATAACGGAAGAACAGTAACCTGGTGAGTATTTCTATATAAACATCACCACGATATAATAGAATACAACTCAGTTTCAATTATCGTTTCGTCTAACCATTTAACCTTCTGTTCGATTCAGTCGCTAGTATGTGTAACGGAAGAACAGTTACCTGGTGAGTATAACTATATAAACATAATCGAATACAACCCAGATACGATGATTGTTTAATCTATCCATTTGACCTTCTGCTCGATTCGGTCGCTTGTATGTGAAAACGAAAGAACAGTAACCTGGTGAGTATTTCTATATAAACATCACCACGATATAATAGAATACAACTCAGTTACAATTATCGTTTCGTCTAACCATTTAACCTTCTGTTCGATTCAGTCGCTAGTATGTGTAACGGAAGTACCGTCACCTGGTAAGTATCACTATATATACAGTATTGCGATATAATCGGATACCACCCAGATACATTGATTGTTCAGACTATCCATTCAACTTTCTGTTCGTTTCGGTCGCTCGTATGTAAAACGGAAATACCGTCACCTAGTGTGTATAACTATATACACAGCATAACATCATAATCGAATACAACCCATATACTATTCATTCAACCTTCTGTTCGATTCGGTTGCTCGTTTGTATAACGGAAGAACAGTAACCTGGTGAGTATTTCTATATTAACATCACCGCGATATAATAGAATACAACTCAGTTACAATTATCGTTTCGTCTAACCATTTAACCTTCTGTTCGATTCAGTCGCTAGTATGTGTAACGGAAGTACCGTCACCTGGTTAGTATCACTATATATACAGTATTGCGATATAATCGGATACCACCCAGATACATTGATTGTTCAGACTATCCATTCAACTTTCTGTTCGTTTCGGTCGCTCGTATGTAAAACGGGAATACCGTCACCTAGTGTGTATAACTATATACACAGCATAACATCATTATCGAATACAACCCATATACTATCCATTCAACCTTCTGTTCGATTCGGTTGCTCGTATGTATAACGGAAGAACAGTAACCTGGTGAGTATTTCTATATAAACATCACCACGATATAATAGAATACAACTCAGTTACAATTATCGTTTCGTCTAACCATTTAACCTTCTGTTCGATTCAGTCGCTAGTATGTGTAACGGAAGTACCGTCACCTGGTATGTATCACTATATATACAGTATTGCGATATAATCGGATACCACCCTGATACATTGATTGTTCAGACTATCCGTTCAACTTTCTGTTCGTTTCGGTCGCTCGTATGTAAAACAAGAATACCGTCACCTAGTGTGTATAACTATATACACAGCATAACATCATAATCGAATACAACCCATATACTATCCATTCAACCTTCTGTTCAATTCAGTCGCTCGTATGTGTAACGGAAGAACAGTTACCTGGTGAGTATAACTATATAAACATAATCGAATACAACCCAGATACGATGATTGTTCAATCTATCCATTTGACCTTCTGCTCGATTCGGTCGCTTGTATGTGAAAACGAAAGAACAGTTACCTGGTGAGTATTTCTATATAAACATCACCACGATATAATCGAATACAACCCCAGATACGATCATTGTTTAGTTTATCCATTCAACCTTCTGTTCAATTCAGTCGCTCGTATGTATAACGGAAGAACAGTTACTTGGTGGGTATAACTATATAAACATAATCGAATACAACCCAGATACGATGACTGTTCAATCTATCCATTTGACCTTCTGTTCGATTCAGTCGCTAGTATGTGTAACGGAAGAACAGTTACCTGGTGAGTATAACTATATAAACATTATCGAATACAACCCAGATACGATGATTGTTCAATCTATCTATTCAACCTCCTGCTCGATTCGGTCGCTTGTATGTAAAACGGAAGAACAGTTACCTGGTGAGTATTGCTATATAAACATCATCACGATATCATCGAATACAACTCAGATACAATTATCGTTTTGTCTAACCATTTAACCTTCTGTTCGATTCAGTCGCTAGTATGTGTAACGAAAGTACCGTCACCTGGTAAGTATCACTATATATACAGTATTGCGATATAATCGGATACCACCCAGATACATTGATTGTTCAGACTATCCATTCAACTTTCTGTTCGTTTCGGTCGCTCGTATGTAAAACGGGAATACCGTCACCCAGTGTGTATAACTATATACACAGCATAACATCATAATAGAATACAACCCATATACTATCCATTCAACCTTCTGTTCGATTCGGTTGCTCGTATGTATAACGGAAGAACAGTAACCTGGTGAGTATTTCTATATAAACATCACCACGATATAATAGAATACAACTCAGTTACAATTATCGTTTCGTCTAACCATTTAATTTTCTGTTCGATTTAGTCGCTAGTATGTGTAACGGAAGTACCGTCACCTGGTATGTATCACTATATATACAGTATTGCGATATAATCGGATACCACCCTGATACATTGATTGTTCAGACTATCCATTCAACTTTCTGTTCGTTTCGGTCGCTCGTATGTAAAACAAGAATACCGTCACCTAGTGTGTATAACTATATACACAGCATAACATCATAATCGAATACAACCCATATACTATCCATTCAACCTTCTGTTCAATTCAGTCGCTCGTATGTGTAACGGAAGAACAGTTACCTGGTGAGCATAACTATATAAACATAATCGAATACAACCCAGATACGATGATTGTTCAATCTATCCATTTGACCTTCTGCTCGATTCGGTCGCTTGTATGTGAAAACGAAAGAACAGTTACCTGGTGAGTATTTCTATATAAACATCACCACGATATAATCGAATACAACTCAGTTTCAATTATCGTTTCGTCTAACCATTTAACCTTCTGTTCGATTCAGTCGCTAGTATGTGTAACGGAAGAACAGTTACCTGGTGAGTATAACTATATAAACATAATCGAATACAACCCAGATACGATGATTGTTCAATCTATCCATTTGACCTTCTGCTCGATTCGGTCGCTTGTATGTGAAAACGAAAGAACAGTTACCTGGTGAGTATTGCTATATAAACATCATCACGATATCATCGAATACAACTCAGATACAATTATCGTTTTGTCTAACCATTCAACCTTCTGTTCGATTCAGTCGCTAGTATGTGTAACGGAAGTACCGTCACCTGGTAAGTATCACTATATATACAGTATTGCGATATAATCGGATACCACCCAGATACATTGATTGTTCAGACTATCCATTCAACTTTCTGTTCGTTTCGGTCGCTCGTATGTGAAACGGGAATACCGTCACCTAGTGTGTATAACTATATACACAGCATAACATCATAATAAAATACAACCCATATACTATCCATTCAACATTCTGTTCGATTCGGTTGCTCGTATGTATAACGGAAGAACAGTAACCTGGTGAGTATTTCTATATAAACATCACCACGATATAATAGATTACAACTCAGTTTCAATTATCGTTTCGTCTAACCATTTAACCTTCTGTTCGATTCAGTCGCTAGTATGTGTAACGGAAGAACAGTTACCTGGTGAGTATAACTATATAAACATAATCGAATACAACCCAGATACGATGATTGTTCAATCTATCCATTTGACCTTCTGCTCGATTCGGTCGCTTGTATGTGAAAACGAAAGAACAGTAACCTGGTGAGTATTTCTATATAAACATCACCACGATTTAATAGAATACAACTCAGTTACAATTATCGTTTCGTCTAACCATTTAACGTTCTGTTCGTTTCAGTCGCTAGTATGTGTAACGGAAGTACGGTCACCTGGTTAGTATCACTATATATACAGTATTGCGATATAATCGGATACCACCCAGATACATTGATTGTTCAGACTATCCATTCAACTTTCTGTTCGTTTCGGTCGCTCGTATGTAAAACGAGAATACCGTCACCTAGTGTGTATAACTATATACACAGCATAAAATCATTATCGAATACAACCCATATACTATCCATTCAACCTTCTGTTCGATTCGGTTGCTCGTATGTATAACGGAAGAACAGTAACCTGGTGAGTATAACTATATAAACATAATCGAATACAACCCAGATACGATGATTGTTCAATCTATCCATTTGACCTTCTGCTCGATTCGGTCGCTTGTATGTGAAAACGAAAGAACAGTTACCTGGTGAGTATTTCTATATAAACATCACCACGATATAATCGAATACAACTCAGTTTCAATTATCGTTTCGTCTAACCATTTAACCTTCTGTTCGATTCAGTCGCTAGTATGTGTAACGGAAGAACAGTTACCTGGTGAGTATAACTTTATAAACATAATCGAATACAACCCAGATACGATGATTGTTCAATCTATCCATTTGACCTTCTGCTCGATTCGGTCGCTTGTATGTGAAAACGAAAGAACAGTTACCTGGTGAGTATTTCTATATAAACATCACTACGATATAATCGAATACAACTCAGATACAATTATCGTTTCGTCTAACCATTTAACCTTCTGTTCAATTCAGTCGCTCGTATGTATAACGGAAGAACAGTTACTTGGTGGGTATAACTATATAAACATAATCGAATACAACCCAGATACGATGACTGTTCAATCTATCCATTTGACCTTCTGTTCGATTCAGTCGCTAGTATGTGTAACGGAAGAACAGTTACCTGGTGAGTATAACTATATAAACATTATCGAATACAACCCAGATACGATGATTGTTCAATCTATCTATTCAACCTCCTGCTCGATTCGGTCGCTTGTATGTAAAACGGAAGAACAGTTACCTGGTGAGTATTGCTATATAAACATCATCACGATATCATCGAATACAACTCAGATACAATTATCGTTTTGTCTAACCATTTAACCTTCTGTTCGATTCAGTCGCTAGTATGTGTAACGAAAGTACCGTCACCTGGTAAGTATCACTATATATACAGTATTGCGATATAATCGGATACCACCCAGATACATTGATTGTTCAGACTATCCATTCAACTTTCTGTTCGTTTCGGTCGCTCGTATGTAAAACGGGAATACTGTCACCCAGTGTGTATAACTATATACACAGCATAACATCATAATAGAATACAACCCATATACTATCCATTCAACCTTCTGTTCGATTCGGTTGCTCGTATGTATAACGGAAGAACAGTAACCTGGTGAGTATTTCTATATAAACATCACCACGATATAATAGAATACAACTCAGTTACAATTATCGTTTCGTCTAACCATTTAATTTTCTGTTCGATTTAGTCGCTAGTATGTGTAACGGAAGTACCGTCACCTGGTATGTATCACTATATATACAGTATTGCGATATAATCGGATACCACCCTGATACATTGATTGTTCAGACTATCCATTCAACTTTCTGTTCGTTTCGGTCGCTCGTATGTAAAACAAGAATACCGTCACCTAGTGTGTATAACTATATACACAGCATAACATCATAATCGAATACAACCCATATACTATCCATTCAACCTTCTGTTCAATTCAGTCGCTCGTATGTGTAACGGAAGAACAGTTACCTGGTGAGTATAACTATATAAACATAATCGAATACAACCCAGATACGATGATTGTTCAATCTATCCATTTGACCTTCTGCTCGATTCGGTCGCTTGTATGTGAAAACGAAAGAACAGTTACCTGGTGAGTATTTCTATATAAACATCACCACGATATAATCGAATACAACTCAGTTTCAATTATCGTTTCGTCTAACCATTTAACCTTCTGTTCGATTCAGTCGCTAGTATGTGTAACGGAAGAACAGTTACCTGGTGAGTATAACTATATAAACATAATCGAATACAACCCAGATACGATGATTGTTCAATCTATCCATTTGACCTTCTGCTCGATTCGGTCGCTTGTATGTGAAAACGAAAGAACAGTTACCTGGTGAGTATTGCTATATAAACATCATCACGATATCATCGAATACAACTCAGATACAATTATCGTTTTGTCTAACCATTCAACCTTCTGTTCGATTCAGTCGCTAGTATGTGTAACGGAAGTACCGTCACCTGGTAAGTATCACTATATATACAGTATTGCGATATAATCGGATACCACCCAGATACATTGATTGTTCAGACTATCCATTCAACTTTCTGTTCGTTTCGGTCGCTCGTATGTGAAACGGGAATACCGTCACCTAGTGTGTATAACTATATACACAGCATAACATCATAATCAAATACAACCCATATACTATCCATTCAACCTTCTGTTCGATTCGGTTGCTCGTATGTATAACGGAAGAACAGTAACCTGGTGAGTATTTCTATATAAACATCACCACGATATAATAGAATACAACTCAGTTTCAATTATCGTTTCGTCTAACCATTTAACCTTCTGTTCGATTCAGTCGCTAGTATGTGTAACGGAAGAACAGTTACCTGGTGAGTATAACTATATAAACATAATCGAATACAACCCAGATACGATGATTGTTCAATCTATCCATTTGACCTTCTGCTCGATTCGGTCGCTTGTATGTGAAAACGAAAGAACAGTAACCTGGTGAGTATTTCTATATAAACATCACCACGATATAATAGAATACAACTCAGTTACAATTATCGTTTCGTCTAACCATTTAACCTTCTGTTCGATTCAGTCGCTAGTATGTGTAACGGAAGAACAGTTACCTGGTGAGTATAACTATATAAACATTATCGAATAAAACCCAGATACGATGATTGTTCAATCTATCTATTCAACCTCCTGCTCGATTCGGTCGCTTGTATGTAAAACGGAAGAACAGTTACCTGGTGAGTATTGCTATATAAACATCATCTCGATATCATCGAATACAACTCAGATACAATTATCGTTTTGTCTAACCATTCAACCTTCTGTTCGATTCAGTCGCTAGTATGTGTAACGGAAGTACCGTCACCTGGTAAGTATCACTATATATACAGTATTGCGATATAATCGGATACCACCCAGATACATTGATTGTTCAGACTATCCATTCAACTTTCTGTTCGTTTCGGTCGCTCGTATGTGAAACGGGAATACCGTCACCTAGTGTGTATAACTATATACACAGCATAACATCATAATCGAATACAACCCATATACTATCCATTCAACCTTCTGTTCGATTCGGTTGCTCGTATGTATAACGGAAGAACAGTAACCTGGTGAGTATTTCTATATAAACATCACCACGATATAATAGAATACAACTCAGTTTCAATTATCGTTTCGTCTAACCATTTAACCTTCTGTTCGATTCAGTCGCTAGTATGTGTAACGGAAGAACAGTTACCTGGTGAGTATAACTATATAAACATAATCGAATACAACCCAGATACGCTGATTGTTCAATCTATCCATTTGACCTTCTGCTCGATTCGGTCGATTGTATGTGAAAACGAAAGAACAGTTACCTGGTGAGTATTGCTATATAAACATCATCACGATATCATCGAATACAACTCAGATACAATTATCGTTTGGTCTAACCATTTAACCTTCTGTTCGATTCAGTCGCTAGTATGTGTAACGGAAGTACCGTCACCTGGTAAGTATCACTATATATACAGTATTGCGATATAATCGGATACCACCCAGATACATTGATTGTTCAGACTATCCATTCAACTTTCTGTTCGTTTCGGTCGCTCGTATGTAAAACGGAAATACCGTCACCTAGTGTGTATAACTATATACACAGCATAACATCATAATCGAATACAACCCATATACTATTCATTCAACCTTCTGTTCGATTCGGTTGCTCGTTTGTATAACGGAAGAACAGTAACCTGGTGAGTATTTCTATATAAACATCACCGCGATATAATAGAATACAACTCAGTTACAATTATCGTTTCGTCTAACCATTTAACCTTCTGTTCGATTCAGTCGCTAGTATGTGTAACGGAAGTACTGTCACCTGGTTAGTATCACTATATATACAGTATTGCGATATAATCGGATACCACCCAGATACATTGATTGTTCAGACTATCCATTCAACTTTCTGTTCGTTTCGGTCGCTCGTATGTAAAACGGGAATACCGTCACCTAGTGTGTATAACTATATACACAGCATAACATCATTATCGAATACAACCCATATACTATCCATTCAACCTTCTGTTCGATTCGGTTGCTCGTATGTATAACGGAAGAACAGTAACCTGGTGAGTATTCCTATATAAACATCACCACGATATAATAGAATACAACTCAGTTACAATTATCGTTTCGTCTAACCATTTAACCTTCTGTTCGATTCAGTCGCTAGTATGTGTAACGGAAGTACCGTCACCTGGTATGTATCACTATATATACAGTATTGCGATATAATCGGATACCACCCTGATACATTGATTGTTCAGACTATCCGTTCAACTTTCTGTTCGTTTCGGTCGCTCGTATGTAAAACAAGAATACCGTCACCTAGTGTGTATAACTATATACACAGCATAACATCATAATCGAATACAACCCATATAGTATCCATTCAACCTTCTGTTCAATTCAGTCGCTCGTATGTGTAACGGAAGAACAGTTACCTGGTGAGTATAACTATATAAACATAATCGAATACAACCCAGATACGATGATTGTTCAATCTATCCATTTGACCTTCTGCTCGATTCGGTCGCTTGTATGTGAAAACGAAAGAACAGTTACCTGGTGAGTATTTCTATATAAACATCACCACGATATAATCGAATACAACCCCAGATACGATCATTGTTTAGTTTATCCATTCAACCTTCTGTTCAATTCAGTCGCTCGTATGTATAACGGAAGAACAGTTACTTGGTGGGTATAACTATATAAACATAATCGAATACAACCCAGATACGATGACTGTTCAATCTATCCATTTGACCTTCTGTTCGATTCAGTCGCTAGTATGTGTAACGGAAGAACAGTTACCTGGTGAGTATAACTATATAAACATTATCGAATACAACCCAGATACGATGATTGTTCAATCTATCTTTTCAACCTCCTGCTCGATTCGGTCGCTTGTATGTAAAACGGAAGAACAGTTACCTGGTGAGTATTGCTATATAAACATCATCACGATATCATCGAATACAACTCAGATACAATTATCGTTTTGTCTAACCATTTAACCTTCTGTTCGATTCAGTCGCTAGTATGTGTAACGAAAGTACCGTCACCTGGTAAGTATCACTATATATACAGTATTGCGATATAATCGGATACCACCCAGATACATTGATTGTTCAGACTATCCATTCAACTTTCTGTTCGTTTCGGTCGCTCGTATGTAAAACGGGAATACCGTCACCCAGTGTGTATAACTATATACACAGCATAACATCATAATAGAATACAACCCATATACTATCCATTCAACCTTCTGTTCGATTCGGTTGCTCGTATGTATAACGGAAGAACAGTAACCTGGTGAGTATTTCTATATAAACATCACCACGATATAATAGAATACAACTCAGTTACAATTATCGTTTCGTCTAACCATTTAATTTTCTGTTCGATTTAGTCGCTAGTATGTGTAACGGAAGTACCGTCACCTGGTATGTATCACTATATATACAGTATTGCGATATAATCGGATACCACCCTGATACATTGATTGTTCAGACTATCCATTCAACTTTCTGTTCGTTTCGGTCGCTCGTATGTAAAACAAGAATACCGTCACCTAGTGTGTATAACTATATACACAGCATAACATCATAATCGAATACAACCCATATACTATCCATTCAACCTTCTGTTCAATTCAGTCGCTCGTATGTGTAACGGAAGAACAGTTACCTGGTGAGTATAACTATATAAACATAATCGAATACAACCCAGATACGATGATTGTTCAATCTATCCATTTGACCTTCTGCTCGATTCGGTCGCTTGTATGTGAAAACGAAAGAACAGTTACCTGGTGAGTATTTCTATATAAACATCACCACGATATAATCGAATACAACTCAGTTTCAATTATCGTTTCGTCTAACCATTTAACCTTCTGTTCGATTCAGTCGCTAGTATGTGTAACGGAAGAACAGTTACCTGGTGAGTATAACTATATAAACATAATCGAATACAACACAGATACGATGATTGTTCAATCTATCCATTTGACCTTCTGCTCGATTCGGTCGCTTGTATGTGAAAACGAAAGAACAGTTACCTGGTGAGTATTGCTATATAAACATCATCACGATATCATCGAATACAACTCAGATACAATTATCGTTTTGTCTAACCATTCAACCTTCTGTTCGATTCAGTCGCTAGTATGTGTAACGGAAGTACCGTCACCTGGTAAGTATCACTATATATACAGTATTGCGATATAATCGGATACCACCCAGATACATTGATTGTTCAGACTATCCATTCAACTTTCTGTTCGTTTCGGTCGCTCGTATGTGAAACGGGAATACCATCACCTAGTGTGTATAACTATATACACAGCATAACATCATAATCAAATACAACCCATATACTATCCATTCAACCTTCTGTTCGATTCGGTTGCTCGTATGTATAACGGAAGAACAGTAACCTGGTGAGTATTTCTATATAAACATCACCACGATATAATAGAATACAACTCAGTTTCAATTATCGTTTCGTCTAACCATTTAACCTTCTGTTCGATTCAGTCGCTAGTATGTGTAACGGAAGAACAGTTACCTGGTGAGTATAACTATATAAACATAATCGAATACAACCCAGATACGATGATTGTTCAATCTATCCATTTGACCTTCTGCTCGATTCGGTCGCTTGTATGTGAAAACGAAAGAACAGTAACCTGGTGAGTATTTCTATATAAACATCACCACGATATAATAGAATACAACTCAGTTACAATTATCGTTTCGTCTAACCATTTAACGTTCTGTTCGATTCAGTCGCTAGTATGTGTAACGGAAGTACCGTCACCTGGTTAGTATCACTATATATACAGTATTGCGATATAATCGGATACCACCCAGATACATTGATTGTTCAGACTATCCATTCAACTTTCTGTTCGTTTCGGTCGCTCGTATGTAAAACGAGAATACCGTCACCTAGTGTGTATAACTATATACACAGCATAAAATCATTATCGAATACAACCCATATACTATCCATTCAACCTTCTGTTCGATTCGGTTGCTCGTATGTATAACGGAAGAACAGTAACCTGGTGAGTATAACTATATAAACATAATCGAATACAACCCAGATACGATGATTGTTCAATCTATCCATTTGACCTTCTGCTCGATTCGGTCGCTTGTATGTGAAAACGAAAGAACAGTTACCTGGTGAGTATTTCTATATAAACATCACCACGATATAATCGAATACAACTCAGTTTCAATTATCGTTACGTCTAACCATTTAACCTTCTGTTCGATTCAGTCGCTAGTATGTGTAACGGAAGAACAGTTACCTGGTGAGTATAACTATATAAACATAATCGAATACAACCCAGATACGATGATTGTTCAATCTATCCATTTGACCTTCTGCTCGATTCGGTCGCTTGTATGTGAAAACGAAAGAACAGTTACCTGGTGAGTATTTCTATATAAACATCACCACGATATAATCGAATACAACTCAGATACAATTATCGTTTCGTCTAACCATTTAACCTTCTGTTCGATTCAGTCGCTAGTATGTGTAACGGAAGAACAGTTACCTGGTGAGTATAACTATATAAACATTATCGAATAAAACCCAGATACGATGATTGTTCAATCTATCTATTCAACCTCCTGCTCGATTCGGTCGCTTGTATGTAAAACGGAAGAACAGTTACCTGGTGAGTATTGCTATATAAACATCATCACGATATCATCGAATACAACTCAGATACAATTATCGTTTTGTCTAACCATTCAACCTTCTGTTCGATTCAGTCGCTAGTATGTGTAACGGAAGTACCGTCACCTGGTAAGTATCACTATATATACAGTATTGCGATATAATCGGATACCACCCAGATACATTGATTGTTCAGACTATCCATTCAACTTTCTGTTCGTTTCGGTCGCTCGTATGTGAAACGGGAATACCGTCACCTAGTGTGTATAACTATATACACAGCATAACATCATAATCGAATACAACCCATATACTATCCATTCAACCTTCTGTTCGATTCGGTTGCTCGTATGTATAACGGAAGAACAGTAACCTGGTGAGTATTTCTATATAAACATCACCACGATATAATAGAATACAACTCAGTTTCAATTATCGTTTCGTCTAACCATTTAACCTTCTGTTCGATTCAGTCGCTAGTATGTGTAACGGAAGAACAGTTACCTGGTGAGTATAACTATATAAACATAATCGAATACAACACAGATACGCTGATTGTTCAATCTATCCATTTGACCTTCTGCTCGATTCGGTCGATTGTATGTGAAAACGAAAGAACAGTTACCGGGTGAGTATTGCTATATAAACATCATCACGATATCATCGAATACAACTCAGATACAATTATCGTTTTGTCTAACCATTTAACCTTCTGTTCGATTCAGTCGCTAGTATGTGTAACGGAAGTACCGTCACCTGGTAAGTATCACTATATATACAGTATTGCGATATAATCGGATACCACCCAGATACATTGATTGTTCAGACTATCCATTCAACTTCCTGTTCGTTTCGGTCGCTCGTATGTAAAACGGAAATACCGTCACCTAGTGTGTATAACTATATACACAGCATAACATCATAATCGAATACAACCCATATACTATTCATTCAACCTTCTGTTCGATTCGGTTGCTCGTTTGTATAACGGAAGAACAGTAACCTGGTGAGTATTTCTATATAAACATCACCGCGATATAATAGAATACAACTCAGTTACAATTATCGTTTCGTCTAACCATTTAACCTTCTGTTCGATTCAGTCGCTAGTATGTGTAACGGAAGTACCGTCACCTGGTATGTATCACTATATATACAGTATTGCGATATAATCGGATACCACCCTGATACATTGATTGTTCAGACTATCCATTCAACTTTCTGTTCGTTTCGGTCGCTCGTATGTAAAACAAGAATACCGTCACCTAGTGTGTATAACTATATACACAGCATAACATCATAATCGAATACAACCCATATACTATCCATTCAACCTTCTGTTCGATTCAGTCGCTAGTATGTGTAACGGAAGAACAGTTACCTGGTGAGTATAACTATATAAACATTATCGAATACAACCCAGATACGATGATTGTTCAATCTATCCATTTGACCTTCTGCTCGATTCGGTCGCTTGTATGTGAAAACGAAAGAACAGTAACCTGGTGAGTATTTCTATATAAACATCACCACGATATAATAGAATACAACTCAGTTACAATTATCGTTTTGTCTAACCATTTAACCTTCTGTTCGATACAGTCGCTAGTATGTGTAACGGAAGTACCGTCACCTGGTAAGTATCACTATATATACAGTATTGCGATATAATCGGATACCACCCAGATACATTGATTGTTCAGAGTATCCATTCAACTTTCTGTTCGTTTCGGTCGCTCGTATGTGAAACGGGAATACCGTCACCTAGTGTGTATAACTATATACACAGCATAACATCATAATCGAATACAACCCATATACTATCCATTCAACCTTCTGTTCGATTCGGTTGCTCGTATGTATAACGGAAGAACAGTAACCTGGTGAGTATTTCTATATAAACATCACCACGATATAAGAGAATACAACTCAGTTACAATTATCGTTTCGTCTAACCATTTAACCTTCTGTTCGATTCAGTCGCTAGTATGTGTAACGGAAGTACCGTCACCTGGTATGTATCACTATATATACAGTATTGTGATATAATCGGATACCACCCTGATACATTGATTGTTCAGACTATCCATTCAACTTTCTGTTCGTTTCGGTCGCTCGTATGTAAAACAAGAATACCGTCACCTAGTGTGTATAACTATATACACAGCATAACATCATAATCGAATACAACCCATATACTATCCATTCAACCTTCTGTTCAATTCAGTCGCTCGTATGTGTAACGGAAGAACAGTTACCTGGTTAGTATAACTATATAAACATAATCGAATACAACCCAGATACGATGATTGTTCAATCTATCCATTTGACCTTCTGCTCGATTCGGTCGCTTGTATGTGAAAACGAAAGAACAGTTACCTGGTGAGTATTTCTATATAAACATCACCACGATATAATCGAATACAACTCAGTTTCAATTATCGTTTCGTCTAACCATTTAACCTTCTGTTCGATTCAGTCGCTAGTATGTGTAACGGAAGAACAGTTACCTGGTGAGTATAACTATATAAACATAATCGAATACAACCCAGATACGATGATTGTTCAATCTATCCATTTGACCTTCTGCTCGATTCGGTCGCTTGTATGTGAAAACGAAAGAACAGTTACCTGGTGAGTATTTCTATATAAACATCACCACGATATAATCGAATACAACCCCAGATACGATCATTGTTTAGTTTATCCATTCAACCTTCTGTTCAATTCAGTCGCTCGTATGTATAACGGAAGAACAGTTACTTGGTGGGTATAACTATATAAACATAATCGAATACAACCCAGATACGATGATTGTTCAATCTATCCATTTGACCTTCTGCTCGATTCGGTCGCTTGTATGTGAAAACGAAAGAACAGTTACCTGGTGAGTATTTCTATATAAACATAACGATATAATCGAATACAACTCAGATACAATTATCGTTTCGTCTAACCATTTAACCTTCTGTTCGATTCAGTCGCTAGTATGTGTAACGGAAGAACAGTTACCTGGTGAGTATAACTATATAAACATTATCGAATACAACCCAGATACGATGATTGTTCAATCTATCTATTCAACCTCCTGCTCGATTCGGTCGCTTGTATGTAAAACGGAAGAACAGTTACCTGGTGAGTATTGCTATATAAACATCATCACGATATCATCGAATACAACTCAGATACAATTATCGTTTTGTCTAACCATTTAACCTTCTGTTCGATTCAGTCGCTAGTATGTGTAACGAAAGTACCGTCACCTGGTAAGTATCACTATATATACAGTATTGCGATATAATCGGATACCACCCAGATACATTGATTGTTCAGACTATCCATTCAACTTTCTGTTCGTTTCGGTCGCTCGTATGTGAAACGGAAAAACCGTCACCTAGTGTGTATAACCGTCACCTAGTGTGTATTACTATATACACAGCATAAACATCACCACGATAAAATAGAATACAACTCAGTTTCAATTATCGTTTCGTCTAACCATTTAACCTTCTGTTCGATTCAGTCGCTAGTATGTGTGACGGAAGAACAGTTACCTGGTGAGTATAACTATATAAACATAATCGAATACAACCCAGATACGATGATTGTTCAATCTATCCATTTGACCTTCTTCTCGATTCGGTCGCTTGTATGTGAAAACGGAAGAACAGTAACCTGGTGAGTATTTCTATATAAACATCACCACGATATAATAGAATACAACTCAGTTACAATTATCGTTTTGTCTAACCATTTAACCTTCTGTTCGATTCAGTCGCTAGTATGTGTAATGGAAGCACCGTCACCTGGTTAGTATCACTATATATACAGTATTGCGATATAATCGGATACCACCCAGATACATTGATTGTTCAGACTATCCATTCAACTTTCTGTTCGTTTCGGTCGCTCGTATGTAAAACGGGAATACCGTCACCCAGTGTGTATAACTATATACACAGCATAACATCATAATAGAATACAACCCATATACTATCCATTCAACCTTCTGTTCGATTCGGTTGCTCGTATGTATAACGGAAGAACAGTAACCTGGTGAGTATTTCTATATAAACATCACCACGATATAATAGAATACAACTCAGTTACAATTATCGTTTCGTCTAACCATTTAATTTTCTGTTCGATTTAGTCGCTAGTATGTGTAACGGAAGTACCGTCACCTGGTATGTATCACTATATATACAGTATTGCGATATAATCGGATACCACCCTGATACATTGATTGTTCAGACTATCCATTCAACTTTCTGTTCGTTTCGGTCGCTCGTATGTAAAACAAGAAAACCGTCACCTAGTGTGTATAACTATATACACAGCATAACATCATAATCGAATACAACCCATATACTATCCATTCAACCTTCTGTTCAATTCAGTCGCTCGTATGTGTAACGGAAGAACAGTTACCTGGTGAGTATAACTATATAAACATAATCGAATACAACCCAGATACGATGATTGTTCAATCTATCCATTTGACCTTCTGCTCGATTCGGTCGCTTGTATGTGAAAACGAAAGAACAGTTACCTGGTGAGTATTTCTATATAAACATCACCACGATATAATCGAATACAACTCAGTTTCAATTATCGTTTCGTCTAACCATTTAACCTTCTGTTCGATTCAGTCGCTAGTATGTGTAACGGAAGAACAGTTACCTGGTGAGTATAACTATATAAACATAATCGAATACAACCCAGATACGATGATTGTTCAATCTATCCATTTGACCTACTGCTCGATTCGGTCGCTTGTATGTGAAAACGAAAGAACAGTTACCTGGTGAGTATTGCTATATAAACATCATCACGATATCATCGAATACAACTCAGATACAATTATCGTTTTGTCTAACCATTTAACCTTCTGTTCGATTCAGTCGCTAGTATGTGTAACGGAAGTACCGTCACCTGGTAAGTATCACTATATATACAGTATTGCGATATAATCGGATACCACCCAGATACATTGATTAATCAGACTATCCATTCAACTTTCTGTTCGTTTCGGTCGCTCGTATGTGAAACGGGAATACCGTCACCTGGTGTGTATAACTATATACACAGCATAACATCATAATCAAATACAACCCATATACTATCCATTCAACCTTCTTTTCGATTCGGTTGCTCGTATGTATAACGGAAGAACAGTAACCTGGTGAGTATTTCTATATAAACATCACCACGATATAATAGAATACAACTCAGTTTCAATTATCGTTTCGTCTAACCATTTAACCTTCTGTTCGATTCAGTCGCTAGTATGTGTAACGGAAGAACAGTTACCTGGTGAGTATAACTATATAAACATAATCGAATACAACCCAGATACGATGATTGTTCAATCTATCCATTTGACCTTCTGCTCGATTCGGTCGCTTGTATGTGAAAACGAAAGAATAGTAACCTGGTGAGTATTTCTATATAAACATCACCACGATATAATAGAATACAACTCAGTTACAATTATCGTTTCGTCTAACCATTTAACGTTCTGTTCGATTCAGTCGCTAGTATGTGTAACGGAAGTACCGTCACCTGGTTAGTATCACTATATATACAGTATTGCGATATAATCGGATACCACCCAGATACATTGATTGTTCAGACTATCCATTCAACTTTCTGTTCGTTTCGGTCGCTCGTATGTAAAACGGGAATACCGTCACCTAGTGTGTATAACTATATACACAGCATAAAATCATTATCGAATACAACCCATATACTATCCATTCAACCTTCTGTTCGATTCGGTTGCTCGTATGTATAACGGAAGAACAGTAACCTGGTGAGTATTTCTATATAAACATCACCACGATATAATAGAATACAACTCAGTTACAATTATCGTTTCGTCTAACCATTTAACCTTCTGTTCGATTCAGTCGCTAGTATGTGTAACGGAAGAACAGTTACCTGGTGAGTATAACTATATGAACATAATCGAATACAACCCAGATACGATGATTGTTCAATCTATCCATTTGACCTTCTGCTCGATTCGGTCGCTTGTATGTGAAAACGAAAGAACAGTTACCTGGTGAGTATTTCTATATAAACATCACCACGATATAATCGAATACAACTCAGTTTCAATTATCGTTTCGTCTAACCATTTAACCTTCTGTTCGATTCAGTCGCTAGTATGTGTAACGGAAGAACAGTTACCTGGTGAGTATAACTATATAAACATAATCGAATACAACCCAGATACGATGATTGTTCAATCTATCCATTTGATCTTCTGCTCGATTCGGTCGCTTGTATGTGAAAACGAAAGAACAGTTACCTGGTGAGTATTTCTATATAAACATCACCACGATATAATCGAATACAACTCAGATACAATTATCGTTTCGTCTAACCATTAAACCTTCTGTTCGATTCAGTCGCTAGTATGTGTAACGGAAGAACAGTTACCTGGTGAGTATAACTATATAAACATTATCGAATAAAACCCAGATACGATGATTGTTCAATCTATCTATTCAACCTCCTGCTCGATTCGGTCGCTTGTATGTAAAACGGAAGAACAGTTACCTGGTGAGTATTGCTATATAAACATCATCACGATATCATCGAATACAACTCAGATACAATTATCGTTTTGTCTAACCATTCAACCTTCTGTTCGATTCAGTCGCTAGTATGTGTAACGAAAGTACCGTCACCTGGTAAGTATCACTATATATACAGTATTGCGATATAATCGGATACCACCCAGATACATTGATTGTTCAGACTATCCATTCAACTTTCTGTTCGTTTCGGTCGCTCGTATGTGAAACGGGAATACCGTCACCTAGTGTGTATAACTATATACACAGCATAACATCATAATCGAATACGACCCATATACTATCCATTCAACCTTCTGTTCGATTCGGTTGCTCGTATGTATAACGGAAGAACAGTAACCTGGTGAGTATTTCTATATAAACATCACCACGATATAATAGAATACAACTCTGTTTCAATTATCGTTTCGTCTAACCATTTAACCTTCTGTTCGATTCAGTCGCTAGTATGTGTAACGGAAGAACAGTTACCTGGTGAGTATAACTATATAAACATAATCGAATACAACCCAGATACGATGATTGTTCAATCTATCCATTTGACCTTCTGCTCGATTCGGTCGATTGTATGTGAAAACGAAAGAACAGTTACCTGGTGAGTATTGCTATATAAACATCATCACGATATCATCGAATACAACTCAGATACAATTATCGTTTTGTATAACCATTTAACCTTCTGTTCGATTCAGTCGCTCGTATGTGAAACGGGAATACCGTCACCTAGTGTGTATAACTATATACACAGCATAACATCATAATCGAATACAACCCATATACTATTCATTCAACCTTCTGTTCGATTCGGTTGCTCGTTTGTATAACGGAAGAACAGTAACCTGGTGAGTATTTCTATATAAACATCACCGCGATATAATAGAATACAACTCAGTTACAATTATCGTTTCGTCTAACCATTTAACCTTCTGTTCGATTCAGTCGCTAGTATGTGTAACGGAAGTACCGTCACCTGGTATGTATCACTATATATACAGTATTGCGATATAATCGGATACCACCCTGATACATTGATTGTTCAGACTATCCATTCAACTTTCTGTTCGTTTCGGTCGCTCGTATGTAAAACAAGAATACCGTCACCTAGTGTGTATAACTATATACACAGCATAACATCATAATCGAATACAACCCATATACTATCCATTCAACCTTCTGTTCGATTCAGTCGCTAGTATGTGTAACGGAAGAACAGTTACCTGGTGAGTATAACTATATAAACATTATCGAATACAACCCAGATACGATGATTGTTCAATCTATCCATTTGACCTTCTGCTCGATTCGGTCGCTTCTATGTGAAAACGAAAGAACAGTAACCTGGTGAGTATTTCTATATAAACATCACCACGATATAATAGAATACAATTCAGTTACAATTATCGTTTTGTCTAACCATTTAACCTTCTGTTCGATTCAGTCGCTAGTATGTGTAACGGAAGTACCGTCACCTGGTATGTATCACTATATATACAGTATTGCGATATAATCGGATACCACCCTGATACATTGATTGTTCAGACTATCCATTCAACTTTCTGTTCGTTTCGGTCGCTCGTATGTAAAACAAGAAAACCGTCACCTAGTGTGTATAACTATATACACAGCATAACATCATAATCGAATACAACCCATATACTATCCATTCAACCTTCTGTTCAATTCAGTCGCTCGTATGTGTAACGGAAGAACAGTTACCTGGTGAGTATAACTATATAAACATAATCGAATACAACCCAGATACGATGATTGTTCAATCTATCCATTTGACCTTCTGCTCGATTCGGTCGCTTGTATGTGAAAACGAAAGAACAGTTACCTGGTGAGTATTTCTATATAAACATCACCACGATATAATCGAATACAACTCAGTTTCAATTATCGTTTCGTCTAACCATTTAACCTTCTGTTCGATTCAGTCGCTAGTATGTGTAACGGAAGAACAGTTACCTGGTGAGTATAACTATATAAACATAATCGAATACAACCCAGATACGATGATTGTTCAATCTATCCATTTGACCTACTGCTCGATTCGGTCGCTTGTATGTGAAAACGAAAGAACAGTTACCTGGTGAGTATTGCTATATAAACATCATCACGATATCATCGAATACAACTCAGATACAATTATCGTTTTGTCTAACCATTTAACCTTCTGTTCGATTCAGTCGCTAGTATGTGTAACGGAAGTACCGTCACCTGGTAAGTATCACTATATATACAGTATTGCGATATAATCGGATACCACCCAGATACATTGATTGTTCAGACTATCCATTCAACTTTCTGTTCGTTTCGGTCGCTCGTATGTGAAACGGGAATACCGTCACCTGGTGTGTATAACTATATACACAGCATAACATCATAATCAAATACAACCCATATACTATCCATTCAACCTTCTTTTCGATTCGGTTGCTCGTATGTATAACGGAAGAACAGTAACCTGGTGAGTATTTCTATATAAACATCACCACGATATAATAGAATACAACTCAGTTTCAATTATCGTTTCGTCTAACCATTTAACCTTCTGTTCGATTCAGTCGCTAGTATGTGTAACGGAAGAACAGTTACCTGGTGAGTATAACTATATAAACATAATCGAATACAACCCAGATACGATGATTGTTCAATCTATCCATTTGACCTTCTGCTCGATTCGGTCGCTTGTATGTGAAAACGAAAGAACAGTAACCTGGTGAGTATTTCTATATAAACATCACCACGATATAATAGAATACAACTCAGTTACAATTATCGTTTCGTCTAACCATTTAACGTTCTGTTCGATTCAGTCGCTAGTATGTGTAACGGAAGTACCGTCACCTGGTTAGTATCACTATATATACAGTATTGCGATATAATCGGATACCACCCAGATACATTGATAGTTCAGACTATCCATTCAACTTTCTGTTCGTTTCGGTCGCTCGTATGTAAAACAAGAATACCGTCACCTAGTGTGTATAACTATATACACAGCATAACATCATAATCGAATACAACCCATATACTATCCATTCAACCTTCTGTTCGATTCAGTCGCTAGTATGTGTAACGGAAGAACAGTTACCTGGTGAGTATAACTATATAAACATTATCGAATACAACCCAGATACGATGATTGTTCAATCTATCCATTTGACCTTCTGCTCGATTCGGTCGCTTCTATGTGAAAACGAAAGAACAGTAACCTGGTGAGTATTTCTATATAAACATCACCACGATATAATAGAATACAATTCAGTTACAATTATCGTTTTGTCTAACCATTTAACCTTCTGTTCGATTCAGTCGCTAGTATGTGTAACGGAAGTACCGTCACCTGGTATGTATCACTATATATACAGTATTGCGATATAATCGGATACCACCCTGATACATTGATTGTTCAGACTATCCATTCAACTTTCTGTTCGTTTCGGTCGCTCGTATGTAAAACAAGAAAACCGTCACCTAGTGTGTATAACTATATACACAGCATAACATCATAATCGAATACAACCCATATACTATCCATTCAACCTTCTGTTCAATTCAGTCGCTCGTATGTGTAACGGAAGAACAGTTACCTGGTGAGTATAACTATATAAACATAATCGAATACAACCCAGATACGATGATTGTTCAATCTATCCATTTGACCTTCTGCTCGATTCGGTCGCTTGTATGTGAAAACGAAAGAACAGTTACCTGGTGAGTATTTCTATATAAACATCACCACGATATAATCGAATACAACTCAGTTTCAATTATCGTTTCGTCTAACCATTTAACCTTCTGTTCGATTCAGTCGCTAGTATGTGTAACGGAAGAACAGTTACCTGGTGAGTATAACTATATAAACATAATCGAATACAACCCAGATACGATGATTGTTCAATCTATCCATTTGACCTACTGCTCGATTCGGTCGCTTGTATGTGAAAACGAAAGAACAGTTACCTGGTGAGTATTGCTATATAAACATCATCACGATATCATCGAATACAACTCAGATACAATTATCGTTTTGTCTAACCATTTAACCTTCTGTTCGATTCAGTCGCTAGTATGTGTAACGGAAGTACCGTCACCTGGTAAGTATCACTATATATACAGTATTGCGATATAATCGGATACCACCCAGATACATTGATTGTTCAGACTATCCATTCAACTTTCTGTTCGTTTCGGTCGCTCGTATGTGAAACGGGAATACCGTCACCTGGTGTGTATAACTATATACACAGCATAACATCATAATCAAATACAACCCATATACTATCCATTCAACCTTCTTTTCGATTCGGTTGCTCGTATGTATAACGGAAGAACAGTAACCTGGTGAGTATTTCTATATAAACATCACCACGATATAATAGAATACAACTCAGTTTCAATTATCGTTTCGTCTAACCATTTAACCTTCTGTTCGATTCAGTCGCTAGTATGTGTAACGGAAGAACAGTTACCTGGTGAGTATAACTATATAAACATAATCGAATACAACCCAGATACGATGATTGTTCAATCTATCCATTTGACCTTCTGCTCGATTCGGTCGCTTGTATGTGAAAACGAAAGAACAGTAACCTGGTGAGTATTTCTATATAAACATCACCACGATATAATAGAATACAACTCAGTTACAATTATCGTTTCGTCTAACCATTTAACGTTCTGTTCGATTCAGTCGCTAGTATGTGTAACGGAAGTACCGTCACCTGGTTAGTATCACTATATATACAGTATTGCGATATAATCGGATACCACCCAGATACATTGATAGTTCAGACTATCCATTCAACTTTCTGTTCGTTTCGGTCGCTCGTATGTAAAACGGGAATACCGTCACCTAGTGTGTATAACTATATACACAGCATAAAATCATTATCGAATACAACCCATATACTATCCATTCAACCTTCTGTTCGATTCGGTTGCTCGTATGTATAACGGAAGAACAGTAACCTGGTGAGTATTTCTATATAAACATCACCACGATATAATAGAATACAACTCAGTTACAATTATCGTTTCGTCTAACCATTTAACCTTCTGTTCGATTCAGTCGCTAGTATGTGTAACGAAAGAACAGTTACCTGGTGAGTATAACTATATGAACATAATCGAATACAACCCAGATACGATGATTGTTCAATCTATCCATTTGACCTTCTGCTCGATTCGGTCGCTTGTATGTGAAAACGAAAGAACAGTTACCTGGTGAGTATTTCTATATAAACATCACCACGATATAATCGAATACAACTCAGTTTCAATTATCGTTTCTTCTAACCATTTAACCTTCTGTTCGATTCAGTCGCTAGTATGTGTAACGGAAGAACAGTTACCTGGTGAGTATAACTATATAAACATAATCGAATACAACCCAGATACGATGATTGTTCAATCTATCCATTTGATCTTCTGCTCGATTCGGTCGCTTGTATGTGAAAACGAAAGAACAGTTACCTGGTGAGTATTTCTATATAAACATCACAACGATATAATCGAATACAACTCAGATACAATTATCGTTTCGTCTAACCATTAAACCTTCTGTTCGATTCAGTCGCTAGTATGTGTAACGGAAGAACAGTTACCTGGTGAGTATAACTATATAAACATTATCGAATAAAACCCAGATACGATGATTGTTCAATCTATCTATTCAACCTCCTGCTCGATTCGGTCGCTTGTATGTAAAACGGAAGAACAGTTACCTGGTGAGTATTGCTATATAAACATCATCACGATATCATCGAATACAACTCAGATACAATTATCGTTTTGTCTAACCATTCAACCTTCTGTTCGATTCAGTCGCTAGTATGTGTAACGAAAGTACCGTCACCTGGTAAGTATCACTATATATACAGTATTGCGATATAATCGGATACCACCCAGATACATTGATTGTTCAGACTATCCATTCAACTTTCTGTTCGTTTCGGTCGCTCGTATGTGAAACGGGAATACCGTCACCTAGTGTGTATAACTATATACACAGCATAACATCATAATCGAATACGACCCATATACTATCCATTCAACCTCCTGTTCGATTCGGTTGCTCGTATGTATAACGGAAGAACAGTAACCTGGTGAGTATTTCTATATAAACATCACCACGATATAATAGAATACAACTCTGTTTCAATTATCGTTTCGTCTAACCATTTAACCTTCTGTTCGATTCAGTCGCTAGTATGTGTAACGGAAGAACAGTGACCTGGTGAGTATAACTATATAAACATAATCGAATACAACCCAGATACGATGATTGTTCAATCTATCCATTTGACCTTCTGCTCGATTCGGTCGCTTGTATGTGAAAACGAAAGAACAGTAACCTGGTGAGTATTTCTATATAAACATCATCACGATATAATAGAATACAACTCAGTTACAATTATCGTTTCGTCTAACCATTTAACCTTCTGTTCGATTCAGTCGCTAGTATGTGTTACGGAAGTACCGTCACCTGGTTAGTATCACTATATATACAGTATTGCGATATAATCGGATACCACCCAGATACATTGATTGTTCAGACTATCCATTCAACTTTCTGTTCGTTTCGGTCGCTCGTATGTAAAACGGGAATACCGTCACCTAGTGTGTATAACTATATACACAGCATAACATCATAATCGAATACAACCCATATACTATCCATTCAACCTTCTGTTCGATTCGGTTGCTCGTATGTATAACGGAAGAACAGTAAGCTGGTGAGTATTTCTATATAAACATCACCACGATATAATAGAATACAACTCAGTTACAATTATCGTTTCGTCTATCCATTCAACCTTCTGTTCGATTCGGTTGCTCGTATGTATAACGGAAGAACAGTAACCTGGTGAGAATTTCTATATAAACATCACCACGATATAATAGAATACAACTCAGTTACAATTATCGTTTCGTCTAACCATTTAACCTTCTGTTCGATTCAGTCGCTAGTATGTGTAACGGAAGTACCGTCACCTGGTATGTATCACTATATATACAGTATTGCGATATAATCGGATACCACCCAGATACATTGATTGTTCAGACTATCCATTCAACTTTCTGTTCGTTTCGGTCGCTCGTATGTAAAACGGGAATACCGTCACCTAGTGTGTATAACTATATACACAGCATAACATCATAATCGAATACAACCCATATACTATCCATTCAACCTTCTGTTCAATTCAGTCGCTCGTATGTGTAACGGAAGAACAGTTACCTGGTGAGTATAACTATATAAACATAATCGAATACAACCCAGATACGATGATTGTTCAATCTATCCATTTGACCTTCTGCTCGATTCGGTCGCTTGTATGTGAAAACGAAAGAACAGTTACCTGGTGAGTATTTCTATATAAACATCACCACGATATAATCGAATACAACTCAGTTTCAACTATCGTTTCTTCTAACCATTTAACCTTCTGTTCGATTCAGTCGCTAGTATGTGTAACGGAAGAACAGTTACGTGGTGAGTATAACTATATAAACATAATCGAATACAACCCAGATACGATGATTGTTCAATCTATCCATTTGACCTTCTGCTCGATTCGGTCGCTTGTATGTGAAAACGAAAGAACAGTTACCTGGTGAGTATTTCTATATAAACATCACGATATAATCGAATACAACTCAGATACAATTATCGTTTCGTCTAACCATTTAACCTTCTGTTCGATTCAGTCGCTAGTATGTGTAACGGAAGAACAGTTACCTGGTGAGTATAACTATATAAACATTATCGAATACAACCCAGATACGATGATCGTTCAATCTATCTATTCAACCTCCTGCTCGATTCGGTCGCTTGTATGTAAAACGGAAGAACAGTTACCTGGTGAGTATTGCTATATAAACATCATCACGATATCATCGAATACAACTCAGATACAATTATCGTTTTGTCTAACCATTTAACCTACTGTTCGATTCAGTCGCTAGTATGTGTAACGGAAGTACCGTCACCTGGTAAGTATCACTATATATACAGTATTGCGATATAATCGGATACCACCCAGATACATTGATTGTTCAGACTATCCATTCAACTTTCTGTTCGTTTCGGTCGCTCGTATGTGAAACGGGAATACCGTCACCTAGTGTGTATAACTATATACACAGCATAACATCATAATCAAATACAACTCATATACTATCCATTCAACCTTCTGTTCGATTCGGTTGCTCGTATGTATAACGGAAGAACAGTAACCTGGTGAGTATTTCTATATAAACATCACCACGATATAATAGAATACAACTCAGTTTCAATTATCGTTTCGTCTAACCATTTAACCTTCTGTTCGATTCAGTCGCTAGTATGTGTAACGGAAGAACAGTTACCTGGTGAGTATAACTATATAAACATAATCGAATACAACCCAGATACGATGATTGTTCAATCTATCCATTTGACCTTCTGCTCGATTCGGTCGCTTGTATGTGAAAACGAAAGAACAGTAACCTGGTGAGTATTTCTATATAAACATCACCACGATATAATAGAATACAACTCAGTTACAATTATCGTTTCGTCTAACCATTTAACCTTCTGTTCGATTCAGTCGCTAGTATGTGTAACGGAAGTACCGTCACCTGGTTAGTAACACTATATATACAGTATTGCGATATAATCGGATACCACCCAGATACATTGATTGTTCAGACTATCCATTCAACTTTCTGTTCGTTTCGGTCGCTCGTATGTGAAACGGGAATACCGTCACCTAGTGTGTATAACTATATACACAGCATAACATCATAATCAAATACAACCCATATACTATCCATTCAACCTTCTGTTCGATTCGGTTGCTCGTATGTATAACGGAAGAACAGTAACCTGGTGAGTATTTCTATATAAACATCACCACGATATAATAGAATACAACTCAGTTTCAATTATCGTTTCGTCTAACCATTTAACCTTCTGTTCGATTCAGTCGCTAGTATGTGTAACGGAAGAACAGTTACCTGGTGAGTATAACTATATAAACATAATCGAATACAACCCAGATACGATGATTGTTCAATCTATCCATTTGACCTTCTGCTCGATTCGGTCGCTTGTATGTGAAAACGAAAGAACAGTAACCTGGTGAGTATTTCTATATAAACATCACCACGATATAATAGAATACAACTCAGTTTCAATTATCGTTTCGTCTAACCATTTAACCTTCTGTTCGATTCAGTCGCTAGTATGTGTAACGGAAGAACAGTTACCTGGTGAGTATAACTATATAAACATAATCGAATACAACCCAGATACGATGATTGTTCAATCTATCCATTTGACCTTCTTCTCGATTCGGTCGCTTGTATGTGAAAACGAAAGAACAGTAACCTGGTGAGTATTTCTATATAAACATCACCACGATATAATAGAATACAACTCAGTTACAATTATCGTTTTGTCTAACCATTTAACCTTCTGTTCGATTCAGTCGCTAGTATGTGTAACGGAAGTACCGTCACCTGGTTAGTATCACTATATATACAGTATTGCGATATAATCGGATACCACCCAGATACATTGATTGTTCAGACTATCCATTCAACTTTCTGTTCGTTTCGGTCGCTCGTATGTGAAACGGGAATACCGTCACCTAGTGTGTATAACTATATACACAGCATAACATCATAATCAAATACAACCCATATACTATCCATTCAACCTTCTGTTCGATTCGGTTGCTCGTATGTATAACGGAAGAACAGTAACCTGGTGAGTATTTCTATATAAACATCACCACGATATAATAGAATACAACTCAGTTTCAATTATCGTTTCGTCTAACCATTTAACCTTCTGTTCGATTCAGTCGCTAGTATGTGTAACGGAAGAACAGTTACCTGGTGAGTATAACTATATAAACATAATCGAATACAACCCAGATACGATGATTGTTCAATCTATCCATTTGACCTTCTGCTCGATTCGGTCGCTTGTATGTGAAAACGAAAGAACAGTAACCTGGTGAGTATTTCTATATAAACATCACCACGATATAATAGAATACAACTCAGTTTCAATTATCGTTTCGTCTAACCATTTAACCTTCTGTTCGATTCAGTCGCTAGTATGTGTAACGGAAGAACAGTTACCTGGTGAGTATAACTATATAAACATAATCGAATACAACCCAGATACGATGATTGTTCAATCTATCCATTTGACCTTCTTCTCGATTCGGTCGCTTGTATGTGAAAACGAAAGAACAGTAACCTGGTGAGTATTTCTATATAAACATCACCACGATATAATAGAATACAACTCAGTTACAATTATCGTTTTGTCTAACCATTTAACCTTCTGTTCGATTCAGTCGCTAGTATGTGTAACGGAAGTACCGTCACCTGGTTAGTATCACTATATATACAGTATTGCGATATAATCGGATACCACCCAGATACATTGATTGTTCAGACTATCCATTCAACTTTCTGTTCGTTTCGGTCGCTCGTATGTAAAACAAGAATACCGTCACCTAGTGTGTATAACTATATACACAGCATAACATCATAATCGAATACAACCCATATACTATCCATTCAACCTTCTGTTCAATTCAGTCGCTCGTATGTGTAACGGAAGAACAGTTACCTGGTGAGTATAACTATATAAACATAATCGAATACAACCCAGATACGATGATTGTTCAATCTATCCATTTGACCTTCTGCTCGATTCGGTCGCTTGTATGTGAAAACGAAAGAACAGTTACCTGGTGAGTATTTCTATATAAACATCACCACGATATAATCGAATACAACCCCAGATAGATAGATAGATAGATAGATAGATAGAGTTTATTGTCATGTAAGATATACAGTGTATATATATGAAAGTCATTAAAAAAAGTAGCAAGTAAACAATGCTTACAAAACAATTAATTACAATTTATTTATTTTGTCAGAAATATTAAAAGAAAATAAATCAAAATAACAGGATGATAACAATACAAAGAAACAATAAAATCACAAGTAAAGACTAATTACAAGTAAAGACAAGTTACATTGTGTAAAACTTGATGAGTTTTTACACCATACATGTACAATTTTACAGGTTAAAATTTAGATATTTAAATATTCATTTACACTATAAAAGGCATTTTTGATCAGAAAATCTTTAAGATCGTGTTGAAATTTTCTTGTGGTTTTTGCATTTCTAATTTCAGCAGGTAATTTGTTATATAAAATGATACCAGCATGATGGGGGGACTTTTCATATAATGAAGAATTGTGTTGACGAGTTTGTAGGAGGCTGCCTTGCCTAGTATTGTGTACCCGATTTAGTTGATTTTCTTGGAAACTCGAATAATTTTTATTAATGTACTTGACTGTATAGAAAATATAAATACAATGGATGGTTAATATTCGGTTCTTTATGAAGTGGTTACGACAGGTATCTCTTGGCTTCAGGTTGAAAAGTAATCTGACCAGCCTTTTTTGCAACACAAAGACTCGATTTATTCCATTTGCCAATCCCCAAGCAATAACATTACATGAGAAATGAGAAAATGCTAGAGCATAATACACATCCACCAGGTATTTCAAGTGGAACATACTCTTCAGCTGCCGGATGGCAAAGTAGGCACTATTCAGTTCATTGCAAACATGGTCTATGTGGAGATCCCAACATAAATGATTGTCGATTCTGGTTCCTAGGAACTTTGTGTTTGTGGAGAATGTATCGGTAGGTAATATATTTCGTAAATTATCAGATGGTTTTCTTTTCTTAGAAAAATAAATGCATTCAGTTTTTCCCATATTCAAAAGAAGGATATTCTTGTAACACCACTCTTGATATATTGCCAGAATGGTGCTTATTTTAGTTTCGAGGTCCTCAGCGCATTGTCCTGATAGAATCAATGAGTTGTCATCAGCATACATCACGATTTGGCCGTCAGTAATTAGGGATGGAAGATCATTTACAAATAGCAAAAATATTAGTGGTCCTAATACAGAACCTTGTGGGACACCACGAGTGATTTCGTAGTCCCCCGAGATATTGTGAGCCACTTTGATTCTTTGTTTGCGTTCACTCAGAAATGATTTGATAAAATTCAATGGGATTCCCCTAATCCCAAGCTTATCAAGCTTGAAGATGCTGAATTCAATATTGAGGGTGTCGAAAGCTTTACTTAAGTCAAAAAACATCCCTACTACATGATGTCTTTTATCAATCTCATTGTAAATATATTGTAGTAGTTGAACAGTAGCTGTTTCAACAGATTTATTATGTTGGAAACCATGCTGGTATTTTGTTAATATATTGAACCTATTGAGGAATCTTGTTAATCTTATCAATAGTAGTTTTTCGATGATCTTTGATAGAATACTCAGAATTGAAATTGGTCTATAGTTTTCACTGTCCTGCGAATCACCCTTCTTGAATATGGGTAAAACTATTGCAGTTTTGAGAATATTTGGAAAAATAGCTTCTTCAAAACATTTGTTTATTAGGAATGCTAGGATATTTGAAATAATTTCAGATGAGATTTTCAGGGATTTCGTGGAAATTTCATCTATACCAGTACATGGTTTGTCTTTTAGATTGTTTATGATCTCCATGACTTCCTCGGGAGTGGTAGGTTCTAGAAAAAATGAATGTTCATTGTAGATGCTAGATGTACAATCTGTAGGCCATTTTTGTCATAGTGTTCAGCTATTTTATTTTCAACAGAGTGTGAAAAGAATTCTCCAAAGTGAGTGGCAATAATTTTTGAATCGTTTGTTAATATGTTGTTAATTTTTAATGTTGTAACAGTGTGTTTGGGATGTTTGTTGAGTTGTTCATTGACCAGCCTCCACACCTCTCTTGAACTGTTTACTGCAGTGCCTAAACGTTGTTCATAATACTCTTTTTTCGCTCGCTTGATATTGCTATGATAAACTCTTTTTTCGTTTTTATACTCAGTTCGCAAACCATGATCTTCAAGTTGATTTGCCAACCAGAACAAATCTTTTAGTTTTTTGCTTTCTGTTATTAATTCTTGAGTTAGCCAATTTTTACTGCTAGTTATATTATTTCTTTTCTTCCTGTTTTTTGCAATCAATGGACAAGAGTTATTGAGGCAGCTGTTGAACAACTCCACAAATTTTTGAAATGCTTCATCTATGTTATCAATAAGACAAAGTTCCCCCCAGTTTTGAGTACCTAGAGAATATTGAAACTTGTTAATATTATCAGATGAGAATTGTCTAGCATAGTATAAGATATCCATACTTTGTACACTCATTTCTACAACCTTACAATTCATTATTTGTGCTAGATGATCAGCTATACCTGGATCAACCATGTATGCCTGATACATTTCAGTACACATATTTGTGATGAGATAGTCTATTGCCGTTCTTGATGTATGATTGTTTTTATTTGTCATAATTCTAGTTGGTACATCCAAGCACACATTAAGTTTGAAACTATTTAGAGTATCCATTAGTAATACCTTATCCACATTGTTATTTAAATAGTCAATATTGAGGTCTCCACAGACAATTATAGACTCGTTATTTTTAGTAATGTGTTGTAGTACTGCTATTAGATTTGTATTAAAACTATTAACATTACCTGATGGTGGCCTATAAATAGTAACAATATTCAACTTTCTATTTTTGAGTGTAAGGGAGATGGCACATGTCTCTAAAATCATTTCTGAAGCAAGATTTTGAATGTATTTAATATTTTTCAGTTTCAGGGTATTTTTCAGATCATCCAGTATATAAATGGCAGCCCCACCATGCTGATAGTTTATCCTGCAAAAATAACTTATCAGAGAATAGTTTGGTATACTTAAGGATTTCAACTCCAGTTCAGTGGCCCAGTGTTCTGTTAAACATAGGACATGGAGATTATGTTTTGCTGCAAACAATTCTATAGTTATCAGTTTATTTCTGATGCATTGAACATTGACATGTCCAATGTTTAGACTGTGGTTGCTTAGTTCAAATTCACTCTCATGTTCTGCTGGGTGTATATTATTTAGTGTGACTGAGGAACCTGTTGAGCCCCAACTTCGGTCGGTATCCTCTGTTTCATGAAAAACTTCGTTACCAATGCTCCTTCTGGCCAAACTTTTCTATTCCATGCTTTCCTGAAGTTATCATGATTGATGGTAACCTTCAAGGATGCATACAATTCAGGAAACCTTGAATTATGTTGTTCACATTGAACTTCTGGAAATTGCAGAGCTAGCATTGCTCTCAAATCTTCTGCTTTTGTATCAGGTTTCAGTCGTGTCACGTGGAGAGAAACTTTTTTTGGCACAGCTTTTATTCCGAGGTTTACATCACAATTTCCACCTACGACGAACCGGCGATTGAACTTTTTTTTCGGAATTTTCCATTCTTGATCCGCCAGCTCTTGAATCTCATTCATTTTCACAGTAGATTGGGCTTCCAGAATTGCCTGCTTCACAGTGTTAATATGGAAATTGTTTTGTTGATTGGTTTTTGTTTTTGATTGATGCTGAGTGACACTGACATTGGTGACATTTGGCACAACAGTGTTTCCAGTATTGTTCTCAACCGACGAACCAGTGCCAGAAAGTCGTGTAGTTCTGCTCTGCTTCTGATTAATCAATTTATGTTCTATGCTCTTGGGCTCAGTAACCACAATGACAGGCGGGTGTGAAGGTGCATCCATCTGTTGGTTGGTGGTGGTAGTAGATGAGCTTCTTACAGTTGCACTGTAGCTTGGTTTGGATTCATGCTGACTATCATCCCTAACCTTATTCTTATTTTCCAGCAAATTCATTTTATCCAATGATAGTTTATTTGCAAGTTCAAGAGCACTATTCCTACCTCGCACTTCTCGTAGAATTTCTTCCAGATATTTTATTCTTTCACTGTTTTCCAGTGCCTTTTGAAGGTTTTCATTTACTTTTTTATCACAACACATGGCTTTATTTCCGCCAATCATTTTAATGTTATTTGTAGCTTTTGCACAGCTTGTGTGGTAGCTAGCGAAACAATTCACACAAGTCACTGTTTTGCACACTTTTTTAGCACAACATTTATAGAATATTTTAATTTCTTCTCGATCGTTGAGAGCGTCCGTAAATTCATCATCATCAGACGCCATCGATCATTGTTTAGTTTATCCATTCAACCTTCTGTTCAATTCAGTCGCTCGTATGTATAACGGAAGAACAGTTACTTGGTGGGTATAACTATATAAACATAATCGAATACAACCCAGATACGATGATTGTTCAATCTATCCATTTGACCTTCTGCTCGATTCGGTCGCTTGTATGTGAAAACGAAAGAACAGTTACCTGGTGAGTATTTCCATATAAACATCACCACGATATAATCGAATACAACTCAGATACAATTATCGTTTCGTCTAACCATTTAACCTTCTGTTCGATTCAGTCGCTAGTATGTGTAACGGAAGAACAGTAACCTGGTGAGTATAACTATATAAACATTATCGAATACAACCCAGATACGATGATTGTTCAATCTATCTATTCAACCTCCTGCTCGATTCGGTCGCTTGTATGTAAAACGGAAGAACAGATACCTGGTGAGTATTGCTATATAAACATCATCACGATATCATCGAATACAACTCAGATACAATTATCGTTTTGTCTAACCATTTAACCTTCTGTTCGATTCAGTCGCTAGTATGTGTAACGGAAGTACCGTCACCTGGTAAGTATCACTATATATACAGTATTGCGATATAATCGGATACCACCCAGATACATTGATTGTTCAGACTATCCATTCAACTTTCTGTTCGTTTCGGTCGCTCGTATGTGAAACGGGAATACCGTCACCTAGTGTGTATAACAATATACACAGCATAACATCATAATCAAATACAACCCATATACTATCCATTCAACCTTCTGTTCGATTCGGTTGCTCGTATATATAACGGAAAAACAGTAACCTGGTGAGTATTTCTATATAAACATCACCACGATATAATAGAATACAACTCAGTTTCAATTATCGTTTCGTCTAACCATTTAACCTTCTGTTCGATTCAGTCGCTAGTATGTGTAACGGAAGAACAGTTACCTGGTGAGTATAACTATATAAACATAATCGAATACAACCCAGATACGATGATTGTTCAATCTATCCATTTGACCTTCTGCTCGATTCGGTCGCTTGTATGTGAAAACGAAAGAACAGTAACCTGGTGAGTATTTCTATATAAACATCACCACGATATAATAGAATACAACTCAGTTTCAATTATCGTTTCGTCTAAACATTTAACCTTCTGTTCGATTCAGTCGCTAGTATGTGTAACGGAAGAACAGTTACCTGGTGAGTATAACTATATAAAAATAATCGAATACAACCCAGATACGATGATTGTTCAATCTATCCATTTGACCTTCTTCTCGATTCGGTCGCTTGTATGTGAAAACGAAAGAACAGTAACCTGGTGAGTATTTCTATATAAACATCACCACGATATAATAGAATACAACTCAGTTACAATTATCGTTTTGTCTAACCATTTAACCTTCTGTTCGATTCAGTCGCTAGTATGTGTAACGGAAGTACCGTCACCTGGTTAGTATCACTATATATACAGTATTGCGATATAATCGGATACCACCCAGATACATTGATTGTTCAGACTATCCATTCAACTTTCTGTTCGTTTCGGTCGCTCGTATGTAAAACGGGAATACCGTCACCCAGTGTGTATAACTATATACACAGCATAACATCATAATCGAATACAACCCATATACTATCCATTCAACCTTCTGTTCGATTCGGTTGCTCGTATGTATAACGGAAGAACAGTAACCTGGTGAGTATTTCTATATAAACATCACCACGATATAATAGAATACAACTCAGTTACAATTATCGTTTCGTCTAACCATTCAATTTTCTGTTCGATTTAGTCGCTAGTATGTGTAACGGAAGTACCGTCACCTGGTATGTATCACTATATATACAGTATTGCGATATAATCGGATACCACCCTGATACATTGATTTTTCAGACTATCCATTCAACTTTCTGTTCGTTTCGGTCGCTCGTATGTAAAACAAGAATACCGTCACCTAGTGTGTATAACTATATACACAGCATAACATCATAATCGAATACAACCCATATACTATCCATTCAACCTTCTGTTCAATTCAGTCGCTCGTATGTGTAACGGAAGAACAGTTACCTGGTGAGTATAACCATATAAACATAATCGAATACAACCCAGATACGATGATTGTTCAATCTATCCATTTGACCTTCTGCTCGATTCGGTCGCTTGTATGTGAAAACGAAAGAACAGTTACCTGGTGAGTATTTCTATATAAACATCACCACGATATAATCGAATACAACTCAGTTTCAATTATCGTTTCGTCTAACCATTTAACCTTCTGTTCGATTCAGTCGCTAGTATGTGAAAACGAAAGAACAGTTACCTGGTGAGTATTTCTATATAAACATCACCACGATATAATCGAATACAACTCAGTTTCAATTATCGTTTCTTCTAACCATTTAACCTTCTGTTCGATTCAGTCGCTAGTATGTGTAACGGAAGTACCGTCACCTGGTTAGTATCACTATATATACAGTATTGCGATATAATCGGATACCACCCAGATACATTGATTGTTCAGACTATCCATTCAACTTTCTGTTCGTTTCGGTCACTCGTATGTGAAACGGGAATACCGTCACCATACACAGCATAACATCATAATCGAATACAACCCATATACTATCCATTCAACCTTCTGTTCGATTCGGTTGCTTGTATGTATAACGGAAGAACAGTAACCTGGTGAGTATTTCTATATAAACATCACCACGATATAATAGAATACAACTCAGTTACAATTATCGTTTCGTCTAACCATTTAACCTTCTGTTCGATTTAGTCGCTAGTATGTGTAACGGAAGTACCGTCACCTGGTATGTATCACTATATATACAGTATTGCGATATAATCGGATACCACCCTGATACATTGATTGTTCAGACTATCCATTCAACTTTCTGTTCGTTTCGGTCGCTCGTATGTAAAACAAGAATACCGTCACCTAGTGTGTATAACTATATATACAGCATAACATCATAATCGAATACAACCCATATACTATCCATTCAACCTTTTGTTCAATTCAGTCGCTCGTATGTATAACGGAAGAACAGTTACCTGGTGAGTATAACTATATAAACATCACCACGATATAATAGAATACAACTCAGTTACAATTATCGTTTCGTCTAACCATTTAACCTTCTGTTCGATTCAGTCGCTAGTATGTTTAACGGAAGTACCGTCACCTGGTATGTATCACTATATATACAGTATTGCCATATAATCGGATACCACCCAGATACATTGATTGTTCAGACTATCCATTCAACTTTCTGTTCGTTTCGGTCGCTCGTATGTGAAACGGGAATACCGTCACCTAGTGTGTATAACTATATACACAGCATAACATCATAATCGAATACAACCCATATACTATCCATTCAACCTTCTGTTCGATTCGGTTGCTCGTATGTATAACGGAGGAAAGTAACCTGTTGAGTATTTCTATATAAACATCACCACGATATAATAGAATACAACTCAGTTACAATTATCGTTTGGTCTAACCATTTAACCTTCTGTTCGATTCAGTCGCTAGTATGTGTAACGGAAGTACCGTCACCTGGTAAGTATCACTATATATACAGTATTGCGATATAATCGGATACCACCCTGATACATTGATTGTTCAGACTATCCATTCAACTTTCTGTTCGTTTCGGTCGCTCGTATGTAAAACAAGAATACCGTCACCTAGTGTGTATAACTATATACACAGCATAACATCATAATCGAATACAACCCATATACTATCCATTCAACCTTCTGTTCGATTCGGTTGCTCGTATGTATAACGGAGGAAAGTAACCTGTTGAGTATTTCTATATAAACATCACCACGATATAATAGAATACAACTCAGTTACAATTATCGTTTGGTCTAACCATTTAACCTTCTGTTCGATTCAGTCGCTAGTATGTGTAACGGAAGTACCGTCACCTGGTATGTATCACTATATATACAGTATTGCGATATAATCGGATACCACCCTGATACATTGATTGTTCAGACTATCCATTCAACTTTCTGTTCGTTTCGGTCGCTCGTATGTAAAACAAGAATACCGTCACCTAGTGTGTATAACTATATTAACATCACCACGATATAATAGAATACAACTCAGTTACAATTATCGTTTCGTCTAACCATTTAACCTTCTGTTCGATTCAGTCGCTAGTATGTGTAACGGAAGTACCGTCACCTGGTTAGTATCACTATATATACAGTATTGCGATATAATCGGATACCACCCAGATACATTGATTGTTCAGACTATCCATTCAACTTTCTGTTCGTTTCGGTCGCTCGTATGTAAAACGGGAATACCGTCACCTAGTGTGTATAACTATATACACAGCATAACATCATAATCGAATACAACCCATATACTATCCATTCAACCTTCTGTTCGATTCGGTTGCTCGTATGTATAACGGAAGAACAGTAACCTGGTGAGTATTTCTATATAAACATCACCACGATATAATAGAATACAACTCAGTTACAATTATCGTTTCGTCTAACCATTTAACCTTCCGTTCGATTCAGTCGCTAGTATGTGTAACGGAAGTACCGTCACCTGGTATGTATCACTATATATACAGTATTGCGATATAATCGGATACCACCCTGATACATTGATTGTTCAGACTATCCATTCAACTTTCTGTTCGTTTCGGTCGCTCGTATGTAAAACAAGAATACCGTCACCTAGTGTGTATAACTATATACACAGCATGACATCATAATCGAATACAACCCATATACTATCCATTCAACCTTCTGTTCAATTCAGTCGCTCGTATGTGTAACGGAAGAACAGTTACCTGGTGAGTATAACTATATAAACATAATCGAATACAACCCAGATACGATGATTGTTCAATCTATCCATTTGACCTTCTGCTCGATTCGGTCGCTTGTATGTGAAAACGAAAGAACAGTTACCTGGTGAGTATTTCTATATGAACATCACCACGATATAATCGAATACAACTCAGTTTCAATTATCGTTTCGTCTGACCATTTAACCTTCTGTTCGATTCAGTCGCTAGTATGTGTAACGGAAGAACAGTTACCTGGTGAGTATAACTATATAAACATAATCGAATACAACCCAGATACGATCAGGTTACTGTTCTTTCGTTTTCACATACAAGCGACCGAATCGAGCAGAAGGTCGAATGGATAGATTGAACAATCATCGTATCTGGGTTGTATTCGATTATGTTTATATAGTTATACTCACCAGGTAACTGATCTTCCGTTACACATACTAGCGACTGAATCGAACAGAAAGTTAAATGGTTAGACGAAACGATAATTGAAACTGAGTTGTATTCTAATATATCGTGGTGATGTTTATATAGAAATACTCACCAGGTTACTGTTCTTCCGTTATACATACGAGCAACCGAATCGAACAGAAGGTTGAATGGATAGTATATGGGTTGTATTCGATTTTGATGTTATGCTGTGTATATAGTTATACACACTAGGTGACGGTATTCCCGTTTAACATACGAGCGACCGAAACGAACAGAAAGTTGAATGGATAGTTTGAACAATCAATGTATCTGGGTGGTATCCGATTATATCGCGATACTGTATATATAGTGATACTTACCAGGTGACGGTACTTCCGTTACACATACTAGCGACTGAATCGAACAGAAGGTTAAATGGTTAGACAAAACGATAATTGTATCTGAGTTGTATTCGATGATATCGTGATGATGTTTATGTAGCAATACTCACCAGGTAACTGTTCTTTCGTTTTACATACAAGCGACCGAATCGAGCAGGAGGTTGAATAGATAGATTGAACAATCATCGTATCTGGGTTGTATTCGATAATGTTTATATAGTTATACTCACCAGGTAACTGTTCTTCCGTTACACATACTAGCGACTGAATCGAACAGAAGGTTAAATGGTTAGACGAAACGATGATTGTATCTGAGTTGTATTCGATTATATCGTGGTGATGTTTATATAGAAATACTCACCAGGTAACTGTTCTTCCGTTTTCACATACAAGCGACCGAATCGAGCAGAAGGTCAAATGGATAGATTGAACAATCATCGTATCTGGGTTGTATTCGATTATGTTCATATAGTTATACTCACCAGGTAACTGTTCTTCCGTTACACATACTAGCGACTGAATCGAACAGAAGGTTGAATGGTTAGACGAAACGATAATTGAAACTGAGTTGTATTCGATTATATCGTGGTGATGTTTATATAGAAATACTCACCAGGTAACTGTTCTTTCGTTTTCACATACAAGCGACCGAATCGAGCAGAAGGTCAAATGGATAGATTGAACAATCATCGTATCTGGGTTGTATTCGATTATGTTCATATAGTTATACTCACCAGGTAACTGTTCTTCCGTTACACATACTAGCGACTGAATCGAACAGAAGGTTAAATGGTTAGACGAAACGATAATTGTATCTGAGTTGTATTCGATTATATCGTGGTGATGTTTATATAGAAATACTCACCAGGTAACTGTTCTTTCGTTTTCATATACAAGCGACCGAATCGAGCAGAAGGTCAAATGGATAGATTGAACAATCATCGTATCTGGGTTGTATTCGATTATGTTCATATAGTTATACCCACCAGGTAACTGTTCTTCCGTTACACATACGAGCGACTGAATTGAACAGAAGGTTGAATGAATAGTATATGGGTTGTATTCGATTATGATGTTATGCTGTGTTTATAGTTATACACACTAGGTGACGGTATTCTTGTTTTACATACGAGCGACCGAAACGAACAGAAAGTTGAATGGATAGTCTGAACAATCAATGTATCAGGGTGGTATCCGATTATATCGCAATACTGTATATATAGTGATACATACCAGGTGACGGTACTTCCGTTACACATACTAGCGACTGAATCGAACAGAAGGTTGAATGGTTAGACGAAACGATAATTGTAACTGAGTTGTATTCTATTATATCGTGGTGATGTTTATATAGAAATACTCACCAGCTTACTGTTCTTCCGTTATACATACGAGCAACCGAATCGAACAGAAGGTTGAATGGATAGTATATGGGTTGTATTCGATTATGATGTTATGCTGTGTATATAGTTATACACACTAGGTGACGGTATTCCCGTTTTACATACGAGCGACCGAAACGAACAGAAAGTTGAATGGATAGTCTGAACAATCAATGTATCTGGGTGGTATCCGATTTTATCGCAATACTGTATATATAGTGATACTAACCAGGTGACGGTACTTCCGTTACACATACTAGCGACTGAATCGAACAGAAGGTTAAATGGTTAGACGAAACGATAATTGTAACTGAGTTGTATTTTATTATATCGTGGTGATGTTTATATAGAAATACTCACCAGGTTACTGTTCTTTCGTTTTCACATACAAGCGACCGAATCGAGCAGAAGGTCAAATGGATAGATTAAACAATCATCGTATCTGGGTTGTATTCGATTATGTTTATATAGTTATACTCACCAGGTAACTGTTCTTCCGTTACACATACGAGCGACTGAATTGAACAGAAGGTTGAATGGATAGTATATGGGTTGTATTCGATTAAGATGTTATGCTGTGTATATAGTTATACACACTAGGTGACGGTATTCCCGTTTTACATACGAGCGACCGAAACGAACAGAAAGTTGAATGGATAGTCTGAACAATCAATGTATCTGGGTGGTATCCGATTATATCGCAATACTGTATATATAGTGATACTTACCAGGTGACGGTACTTCCGTTACACATACTAGCGACTGAATCGAACAGAAGGTTAAATGGTTAGACAAAACGATAATTGTATCTGAGTTGTATTCGATGATATCGTGATGATGTTTATATAGCAATACTCACCAGGTAACTGTTCTTCCGTTTTACATACAAGCGACCGAATCGAGCAGGAGGTTGAATAGATAGATTGATCAATCATCGTATCTGGGTTTTATTCGATAATGTTTATATAGTTATACTCACCAGGTAACTGTTCTTCCGTTACACATACTAGCGACTGAATCGAACAGAAGGTTAAATGGTTAGACGAAACGATAATTGTATCTGAGTTGTATTCGATTATATCGTGGTGATGTTTATATAGAAATACTCACCAGGTTACTGTTCTTTCGTTTTCACATACAAGCGACCGAATCGAGCAGAAGGTCAAATGGATAGATTGAACAATCATCGTATCTGGGTTGTATTCGATTATGTTTATATAGTTATACTCACCAGGTAACTGTTCTTCCGTTACACATACTAGCGACTGAATCGAACAGAAGGTTAAATGGTTAGACGAAACGATAATTGAAACTGAGTTGTATTCTATTATATCGTGGGGATGTTCATATAGAAATACTCACCAGGTTACTGTTCTTCCGTTATACATACGAGCAACCGAATCGAACAGAAGGTTGAATGGATAGTATATGGGTTGTATTCGATTATGATGTTATGTTGTGTATATAGTTATACACACTAGGTGACGGTATTCCCGTTTCACATACGAGCGACCGAAACGAACAGAAAGTTGAATGGATAGTCTGAACAATCAATGTGTCTGGGTGGTATCCGATTATATCGCAATACTGTATATATAGTGATACTTACCAGGTGACGGTACTTCCGTTACACATACTAGCGACTGAATCGAACAGAAGGTTAAATGGTTAGACAAAACGATAATTGTATCTGAGTTGTATTCGATGATATCGTGATGATGTTTATATAGCAATACTCACCAGGTAACTGTTCTTCCGTTTTACATACAAGCGACCGAATCGAGCAGGAGGTTGAATAGATAGATTGATCAATCATCGTATCTGGGTTTTATTCGATAATGTTTATATAGTTATACTCACCAGGTAACTGTTCTTCCGTTACACATACTAGCGACTGAATCGAACAGAAGGTTAAATGGTTAGACGAAACGATAATTGTATCTGAGTTGTATTCGATTATATTGTGGTGATGTTTATATAAAAATACTCACCAGGTAACTGTTCTTTCGTTTTCACATACAAGCGACCGAATCGAGCAGAAGGTCAAATGGATAGATTGAACAATCATCGTATCTGGGTTGTATTCGATTATGTTTATATAGTTATACTCACCAGGTAACTGTTCTTCCGTTACACATACTAGCGACTGAATCGAACAGAAGGTTAAATGGTTAGACGAAACGATAATTGAAACTGAGTTGTATTCGATTATATCGTGGTGATGTTTATATAGAAATACTCACCAGGTAACTGTTCTTTCGTATTCACATACAAGCGACCGAATCGAGCAGAAGGTCAAATGGATAGATTGAACAATCATCGTATCTGGGTTGTATTCGATTATGTTTATATAGTTATACTCACCAGGTAACTGTTCTTGCGTTACACATACGAGCGACTGAATTGAACAGAAGGTTGAATGGATAGTATATGGGTTGTATTCGATTATGATGTGTATATAGTTATACACACTAGGTGACGGTATTCTTGTTTTACATACGAGCGACCGAAACGAACAGAAAATTGAATGGATAGTCCGAACAATCAATGTATCTGGGTGGTATCCGATTATATCGCAATACTGTATATATAGTGATACTAACCAGGTGACGGTACTTCCGTTACACATACTAGCGACTGAATCGAACAAAACGTTAAATGGTTAGACGAAACGATAATTGTAACTGAGTTGTATTTAATTATATCGTGGTGATGTTTATATAGAAATACTCACCAGGTTACTGTTCTTTCGTTTTCACATACAAGCGACCGAATCGAGCAGAAGGTCAAATGGATAGATTGAACAATCATCGTATCTGGGTTGTATTCGATTATGTTTATATAGTTATACTCACCAGGTAACTGTTCTTCCGTTACACATACTAGCGACTGAATCGAACAGAAGGTTAAATGGTTAGACGAAACGATAATTGAAACTGAGTTGTATTCTATTATATCGTGGTGATGTTTATATAGAAATACTCACCAGGTTACTGTTCTTCCGTTATACATACGAGCAACCGAATCGAACAGAAGGTTGAATGGATAGTATATGGGTTGTATTTGATTATGATGTTATGCTGTGTATATAGTTATACACACTAGGTGACGGTATTCCCGTTTCACATACGAGCGACCGAAACGAACAGAAAGTTGAATGGATAGTCTGAACAATCAATGTATCTGGGTGGTATCCGATTATATCGCAATACTGTATATATAGTGATACATACCAGGTGACGGTACTCCCGTTACACATACTAGCGACTGAATCGAACAGAAGGTTAAATGGTTAGACAAAACGATAATTGTATCTGAGTTGTATTCGATGATATCGTGATGATGTTTACATAGCAATACTCACCAGGTAACTGTTCTTTCGTTTTCACATACAAGCGACCGAATCGAGCAGAAGGTCAAATGGATAGATTGAACAATCATCGTATCTGGGTTGTATTCGATTATGTTTATATAGTTATACTCACCAGGTAACTGTTCTTCCGTTACACATACTAGCGACTGAATCGAACAGAAGGTTGAATGGATAGTATATGGGTTGTATTCGATTATGATGTTATGCTGTGTATATAGTTATACACACTAGGTGACGGTATTCCCGTTTTACATACGAGCGACCGAAACGAACAGAAAGTTGAATGGATAGTCTGAACAATCAATGTAACTGGGTGGTATCCGATTATATCGCAATACTGTATATATAGTGATACTTACCAGGTGACGGTACTTCCGTTACACATACTAGCGACCGAATCGAGCAGAAGGTCAAATGGATAGATTGAACAATCATCGTATCTGGGTTGTATTCGATTATGTTTATATAGTTATACTCACCAGGTAACTGTTCTTCCGTTACACATACTAGCGACTGAATCGAACAGAAGGTTAAATGGTTAGACGAAACGATAATTGAAACTGAGTTGTATTCTATTATATCGTGGGGATGTTCATATAGAAATACTCACCAGGTTACTGTTCTTCCGTTATACATACGAGCAACCGAATCGAACAGAAGGTTGAATGGATAGTATATGGGTTGTATTCGATTATGATGTTATGTTGTGTATATAGTTATACACACTAGGTGACGGTATTCCCGTTTCACATACGAGCGACCGAAACGAACAGAAAGTTGAATGGATAGTCTGAACAATCAATGTGTCTGGGTGGTATCCGATTATATCGCAATACTGTATATATAGTGATACTTACCAGGTGACGGTACTTCCGTTACACATACTAGCGACTGAATCGAACAGAAGGTTAAATGGTTAGACAAAACGATAATTGTATCTGAGTTGTATTCGATGATATCGTGATGATGTTTATATAGCAATACTCACCAGGTAACTGTTCTTCCGTTTTACATACAAGCGACCGAATCGAGCAGGAGGTTGAATAGATAGATTGATCAATCATCGTATCTGGGTTTTATTCGATAATGTTTATATAGTTATACTCACCAGGTAACTGTTCTTCCGTTACACATACTAGCGACTGAATCGAACAGAAGGTTAAATGGTTAGACGAAACGATAATTGTATCTGAGTTGTATTCGATTATATTGTGGTGATGTTTATATAAAAATACTCACCAGGTAACTGTTCTTTCGTTTTCACATACAAGCGACCGAATCGAGCAGAAGGTCAAATGGATAGATTGAACAATCATCGTATCTGGGTTGTATTCGATTATGTTTATATAGTTATACTCACCAGGTAACTGTTCTTCCGTTACACATACTAGCGACTGAATCGAACAGAAGGTTAAATGGTTAGACGAAACGATAATTGAAACTGAGTTGTATTCGATTATATCGTGGTGATGTTTATATAGAAATACTCACCAGGTAACTGTTCTTTCGTATTCACATACAAGCGACCGAATCGAGCAGAAGGTCAAATGGATAGATTGAACAATCATCGTATCTGGGTTGTATTCGATTATGTTTATATAGTTATACTCACCAGGTAACTGTTCTTGCGTTACACATACGAGCGACTGAATTGAACAGAAGGTTGAATGGATAGTATATGGGTTGTATTCGATTATGATGTGTATATAGTTATACACACTAGGTGACGGTATTCTTGTTTTACATACGAGCGACCGAAACGAACAGAAAATTGAATGGATAGTCCGAACAATCAATGTATCTGGGTGGTATCCGATTATATCGCAATACTGTATATATAGTGATACTAACCAGGTGACGGTACTTCCGTTACACATACTAGCGACTGAATCGAACAAAACGTTAAATGGTTAGACGAAACGATAATTGTAACTGAGTTGTATTTAATTATATCGTGGTGATGTTTATATAGAAATACTCACCAGGTTACTGTTCTTTCGTTTTCACATACAAGCGACCGAATCGAGCAGAAGGTCAAATGGATAGATTGAACAATCATCGTATCTGGGTTGTATTCGATTATGTTTATATAGTTATACTCACCAGGTAACTGTTCTTCCGTTACACATACTAGCGACTGAATCGAACAGAAGGTTAAATGGTTAGACGAAACGATAATTGAAACTGAGTTGTATTCTATTATATCGTGGTGATGTTTATATAGAAATACTCACCAGGTTACTGTTCTTCCGTTATACATACGAGCAACCGAATCGAACAGAAGGTTGAATGGATAGTATATGGGTTGTATTTGATTATGATGTTATGCTGTGTATATAGTTATACACACTAGGTGACGGTATTCCCGTTTCACATACGAGCGACCGAAACGAACAGAAAGTTGAATGGATAGTCTGAACAATCAATGTATCTGGGTGGTATCCGATTATATCGCAATACTGTATATATAGTGATACATACCAGGTGACGGTACTCCCGTTACACATACTAGCGACTGAATCGAACAGAAGGTTAAATGGTTAGACAAAACGATAATTGTATCTGAGTTGTATTCGATGATATCGTGATGATGTTTACATAGCAATACTCACCAGGTAACTGTTCTTTCGTTTTCACATACAAGCGACCGAATCGAGCAGAAGGTCAAATGGATAGATTGAACAATCATCGTATCTGGGTTGTATTCGATTATGTTTATATAGTTATACTCACCAGGTAACTGTTCTTCCGTTACACATACTAGCGACTGAATCGAACAGAAGGTTGAATGGATAGTATATGGGTTGTATTCGATTATGATGTTATGCTGTGTATATAGTTATACACACTAGGTGACGGTATTCCCGTTTTACATACGAGCGACCGAAACGAACAGAAAGTTGAATGGATAGTCTGAACAATCAATGTAACTGGGTGGTATCCGATTATATCGCAATACTGTATATATAGTGATACTTACCAGGTGACGGTACTTCCGTTACACATACTAGCGACTGAATCGAACAGAAGGTTAAATGGTTAGACAAAACGATAATTGTATCTGAGTTGTATTCGATGATATCGTGATGATGTTTATATAGCAATACTCACCAGGTAACTGTTCTTCCGTTACAGATACTAGCGACTGAATCGAACAGAAGGTTAAATGGTTAGACGAAACGATAATTGAAACTGAGTTGTATTCTATTATATCGTGGTGATGTTTATATAGAAATACTCACCAGGTTACTGTTCTTCCGTTATACATACGAGCAACCGAATCGAACAGAAGGTTGAATGGATAGTATATGGGTCGTATTCGATTATGATGTTATGCTGTGTATATAGTTATACACACTAGGTGACGGTATTCCCGTTTCACATACGAGCGACCGAAACGAACAGAAAGTTGAATGGATAGTCTGAACAATCAATGTATCTGGGTGGTATCCGATTATATCGCAATACTGTATATATAGTGATACTTACCAGGTGACGGTACTTTCGTTACACATACTAGCGACTGAATCGAACAGAAGGTTGAATGGTTAGACAAAACGATAATTGTATCTGAGTTGTATTCGATGATATCGTGATGATGTTTATATAGCAATACTCACCAGGTAACTGTTCTTCCGTTTTACATACAAACGACCGAATCGAGCAGGAGGTTGAATAGATAGATTGAACAATCATCGAAACTGGGTTTTATTCGATAATGTTTATATAGTTATACTCACCAGGTAACTGTTCTTCCGTTACACATACTAGCGACTGAATCGAACAGAAGGTTAAATGGTTAGACGAAACGATAATTGTATCTGAGTTGTATTCGATTATATCGTGGTGATGTTTATATAGAAATACTCACCAGGTAACTGTTCTTTCGTTTTCACATACAAGCGACCGAATCGAGCAGAAGGTCAAATGGATAGATTGAACAATCATCGTATCTGGGTTGTATTCGATTATGTTTATATAGTTATACTCACCAGGTAACTGTTCTTCCGTTACACATACTAGCGACTGAATCGAACAGAAGGTTAAATGGTTAGACGAAACGATAATTGAAACTGAGTTGTATTCGATTATATCGTGGTGATGTTTATATAGAAATACTCACCAGGTAACTGTTCTTTCGTTTTCACATACAAGCGACCGAATCGAGCAGAAGGTCGAATGGATAGATTGAACAATCATCGTATCTGGGTTGTATTCGATTATGTTCATATAGTTATACTCACCAGGTAACTGTTCTTCCGTTACACATACTAGCGACTGAATCGAACAGAAGGTTAAATGGTTAGACGAAACGATAATTGTAACTGAGTTGTATTCTATTATATCGTGGTGATGTTTATATAGAAATACTCACCAGGTTACTGTTCTTCCGTTATACATACGAGCAACCGAATCGAACAGAAGGTTGAATGGATAGTATATGGGTTGTATTCTATAATGATTTTATGCTGTGTATATAGTTATACACACTAGGTGACGGTATTCCCGTTTTACATACGAGCGACCGAAACGAACAGAAAGTTGAATGGATAGTCTGAACAATCAATGTATCTGGGTGGTATCCGATTATATCGCAATACTGTATATATAGTGATACTAACCAGGTGACGGTACTTCCGTTACACATACTAGCGACTGAATCGAACAGAAGGTTAAATGGTTAGACAAAACGATAATTGTAACTGAGTTGTATTCTATTATATCGTGGTGATGTTTATATAGAAATACTCACCAGGTTACTGTTCTTTCGTTTTCACGTACAAGCGACCGAATCGAGAAGAAGGTCAAATGGATAGATTGAACAATCATCGTATCTGGGTTGTATTCGATTATGTTTATATAGTTATACTCACCAGGTAACTGTTCTTCCGTCACACATACTAGCGACTGAATCGAACAGAAGGTTAAATGGTTAGACGAAACGATAATTGAAACTGAGTTGTATTCTATTATATCGTGGTGATGTTTATATAGAAATACTCACCAGGTTACTGTTCTTCCGTTATACATACGAGCAACCGAATCGAACAGAAGGTTGAATGGATAGTATACGGGTTGTATTCGATTATGATGTTATGCTGTGTATATAGTTATACACACTAGGTGACGGTTTTCCCGTTTCACATACGAGCGACCGAAACGAACAGAAAGTTGAATGGATAGTCTGAACAATCAATGTATCTGGGTGGTATCCGATTATATCGCAATACTGTATATCCACACTGATTAAAGACTCGTATATCCACACTGATTAAAGACTCGATAATTTACAATGGTGTCAAAATATATAATAAGTTACCTGCAGACATAAAGATCTTGGATTCTCTCAAAACATTTCGTAAAAAGTTACATAAAAGACTGATAAGTAAAGCATATTACAATTTGACGGAATATTTTAATGACGAAGCGATATGATACTGTTTGTGTCTATATGTAATTTTTTGAATGTATATTTATTTATTTGAATGTGATTATTTATATGTAATGTTTGTGTTTTAACCCGTGTTTGTCAATAAGGTTTCTGTATCTTGGACAATAAACACATATACTCTCTCTCTCTATATAGTGATACTTACCAGGTGACGGTACTTTCGTTACACATACTAGCGACTGAATCGAACAGAAGGTTAAATGGTAAGACAAAACGATAATTGTATCTGAGTTGTATTCGATGATATCGTGATGATGTTTATATAGCAATACTCACCAGGTAACTGTTCTTCCGTTTTACATACAAGCGACCGAATCGAGCAGGAGGTTGAATAGATAGATTGAACAATCATCGTATCTGGGTTGTATTCGATAATGTTTATATAGTTATACTCACCAGGTAACTGTTCTTCCGTTACACATACTAGTGACTGAATCGAACAGAAGGTTAAATGGTTAGACGAAACGATAATTGTATCTGAGTTGTATTCGATTATATCGTGGTGATGTTTATATAGAAATACTCACCAGGTAACTGTTCTTTCGTTTTCACATACAAGCGAGCGAATCGAGCAGAAGGTCAAATGGATAGATTGAACAATCATCGTATCTGGGTTGTATTCGATTATGTTTATATAGTTATACCCACCAAGTAACTGTTCTTCCGTTATACATACGAGCGACTGAATTGAACAGAAGGTTGAATGGATAAACTAAACAATGATCGTATCTGGGGTTGTATTCGATTATATCGTGGTGATGTTTATATAGAAATACTCACCAGGTAACTGTTCTTTCGTTTTCACATACAAGCGACCGAATCGAGCAGATGGTCAAATGGATAGATTGAACAATCATCGTATCTGGGTTGTATTCGATTATGTTTATATAGTTATACTCACCAGGTAACTGTTCTTCCGTTACACATACGAGCGACTGAATTGAACAGAAGGTTGAATGGATACTATATGGGTTGTATTCGATTATGATGTTATGCTGTGTATATAGTTATACACACTAGGTGACGGTATTCTTGTTTTACATACGAGCGACCAAAACGAGCAGAAAGTTGAATGGATAGTCTGAACAATCAATGTATCAGGGTGGTATCCGATTATATCGCAATACTGTATACATAGTGATACATACCAGGTGACGGTACTTCCGTTACACATACTAGCGACTGAATCGAACAGAAGGTTAAATGGTTAGACGAAACGATAATTGTAACTGAGTTGTATTCTATTATATCGTGGTGATGTTTATATAGAAATACTCACCAGGTTACTGTTCTTCCGTTATACATACGAGCAACCGAATCGAACAGAAGGTTGAATGGATAGTATATGGGTTGTATTCGATAATGATGTTATGCTGTGTATATAGTTATACACACTAGGTGACGGTATTCCCGTTTTACATACGAGCGACCGAAACGAACAGAAAGTTGAATGGATAGTCTGAACAATCAATGTATCTGGGTGGTATCCGATTATATCGCAATACTGTATATATAGTGATACTAACCAGGTGACGGTACTTCCGTTACACATACTAGCGACTGAATCGAACAGAAGGTTAAATGGTTAGACGAAACGATAATTGTAACTGAGTTGTATTCTATTATATCGTGGTGATGTTTATATAGAAATACTCACCAGGTTACTGTTCTTTCGTTTTCACATACAAGCGACCGAATCGAGCAGAAGGTCAAATGGATAGATAGATAGATAGATAGATAGATAGATAGATAATCTTTATTCGTTCTCTGAAAATCAAAGCCAAAAGAGGCGTAGAACTTGTCAAGATACAGTATATAGACACAAAAAAAATACATGAAATAATTATATTAAGTACATAAAAAGATAATTATACAGAAGTGTATGAGGGACATCCATTCACAGACATAAAAATAACACATAAATGGTGTAGATATAAAATTCAATTTAGAGTTGCCAACTCTCAGAGAAATACTCCTCTATTGTGTAGTATGCTCTTGATATAAGAATATCTTTTAGTTTGAATTTGAGTTTCTTTGGGAGCAATAATATGAGCGACTTGGGTAATTTGTTATAAATTTTAATGACAGTGTATGGAATATTTTTTTGAACATATGTCAGATTAGTTTTCATATTCAATAGGTGATACTTGTATCTTGTGTGATGTTCATGATGATCTCTAGCATATCCTGCAAATAAGTCCATATTTTCGGCAACAAACAGAACTGACTCATATATTATGAGACATATCAGAGTCATTATTTTCTTTTCTATAAATAAAGGTTTACAGCTATCAGTCATTTTCATATTAAAAATTCTTCTTATGCACCTTTTTTGTAATATAAAGATTTGAGTTGCTGTACTTCTGAAACCCCAAAAAATTATACCATATCTGATACGCGATTGTACATATGCATTGAAGGACAACAAGGCAACTTCTGGGGAAATATGCAGTGAAATAACTTTTAAAGCATAACTATAACTAGATATACTCGTCGATAATTTTTCAATATGACATTTCCAGTCTAGTCTTGTGTCGATTGTGAGACCCAGAAAAGAAATTGAAGAAGCTGTTTCCATGACAGTCTTATCTCTTCTGAAAGTTCTTTCTATGTTGGATTGATTTTGGTTGAAAGTTATGATTTGAGTTTTATCTTCATTGAGCTTAAGTTTATGTGCATCAAAATAAATATCTAGGGAGTCTAGCGTTGAAAAAATCATCCTCTGCATATTTATATGATCAATGGATGATAATATTATTGAGCAGTTGTAGCGTTTCAAAATTCCTTCCGGTATATAACCTGTTGAACGGGTGTCGTTATCTGTGAGCGGGATCCTAGAAACCGGTCGTTAGAATCTATTTTGATTTCCTATAGCGCGATCATTGGGTTCTGCATTTGCAAAATGGGTAAGCGCTAATTATCGAGGTCACGCTTTTCGCCATTAGAGGGCGTTGGGTACGATTTTACAAAATTGATAGAAAGATGATTAATAAAACAACTTTTTTGCTAATAATTCATTTATTGAAGTTCTTAAATAACCACTTATACAAAAGGTGATCCTAATATTTTAGGGCATGAGGATTGAAGCCTGAAAGAAAAATAAATGAGTGAATACTTGAATATCAGTTGCTACATTGTTAAGGAAGTCGAAAATTGAGAACGTTCACACTTACCTGATTTTCTTGTCGTATGGTTCTTGATGGTCGAGTCCTATAGTTTTCTTCCATCTCACGATGTCATGAAGTAGTTTTTCCGTCGTTTCCAAATTTCCCAGAAGATGTTATGTGGAACCTTTCGGAATGTAAATTCCCGGTTGGTAGAGGGCGTTACATCCCTCATACAGTTTTCTTTATTGGACAAGTCGGTAACTTCTATTTCCTGCATTACCTACGAAAAAGGAAGCGTGAAGGTGAAGGGGAGGCGAAGAGAGGATTCTCGAAAAATCGTTGTGAACGAGTGGGTGAATAAGTCCGGTGCAAAAAGGGAATTTGTTGGATTTATCATTACCTGGGGTCCGTGAGCCGATGGAACTGGATCTGCTTGACGATTTTGCGAGGCATAAGCGACGAAAGCTGCGATACTTCAAGTGCTGATGGGGAAGCCGACCAAAGAATCGCTGTCGCCGTGCTCGTTGGTCTTCGAGATCCGACATCTTTGTCCAGCCTTGCCGGTCGTTTTCTCTCCGTATTGAGATGTATTTTTCGTGCTGTTGTTTTTAACCAATTTGAGGGGCCATCGCGTCACTATCTGTATGATAGGCTATGGAGGCAGAAGCCATTTTGGTTATTTGACGATACAACATGTTGGCGAGAGCCGTTTTCTTTTTGTGAACAACCCTCCAGGGTGAGGTGAGTTTTCATGTCATGTTTGATTTTCAGGGGGAATAAGTGTTATTTCTTTCTAGGGTTGTAAGTTGGGTTATGAATCTAAGCAGCCAGGGCTGCAAATATATTTTTTTGGTGCTCGTGAAGAGTTCCTGCTTTCCATTCTGGTGCTCATAGGGAGGACCAGGATATCTCTAGGTTGTCTGTTTCCATCTGCAGGGGCAACAGATAGCCAACTGTTTTACCAATAGTCTGGATGATTATTTAATCATCTTGAGCTAAGAAGACACCCTTTGGACCTTGGACAGTTCCAGAGCAACAGATAAGCCATTATCACTTCCACTACAAATACATCGTTTTTTTATGACAACTTTAATAATGTTGATATCACCAATTTGAATCCATTTCACACAATAATAAGGGTTTCATATTCTTGTATATTTTCAATTTGCGGAGCACACAGTATACTGAGTGAGGCCCCAAATGGAACTTAGATAAGGTACCTACATACTGGAAATTTTATTTACATGATGATGATGAATTGGTGATAATACTAACAAAGGTGTACATCTGTATTTTCTGGTATAATATTCATTGACCAATTATGATACACAATGGTTTAGATGATTAGTCAAAGAACTGTTCAAATCGGTGCTTCTGAATACTCAAATATTAAAATACAAAATCTATTTTCTGTTTGCATTCCTCACCCCTACTCCTGCTGGACTTATGTAGTAAGAAAATTTATAATTTTCCATTCATGTTGAATTTATCCAACTAGATAACAAGTTTCAATTTCTTGACTTTTTTTGAAACTTAAACTCCTTAGCTAAAGTCAAGTGTTGCCCAAAATAAAATTCAAATAAATGAACTCATTGAACATAACACAGTCCTTCTCCATGACCTAAGCTCTCCAAGACTATAAAAGCTGCCGGAGCCGTAACCATCTAGGTAAGTAAATAAAGAAAAGGTTACAAGTGGCGCTGCCAACGTAGGGCCCGATTGTGTTGATCTTTTTGAGTTCATTTTAGAGAATATATCATAGTCCAGGAGGGTGGCTGAGAAATACATACAGGGTGTTTACTAAAACCTGACATGGAAATTTTCTGGTTTTCAAATCAATAGAAAATAGATGAATAATCATTTTTGAGTAATAATAGTGTGGTAAAATTTAGGTGTTTTTGGAAATTCATATTTTTGGAATATTTTTTTGATAGGTTGAAGGACATAAGGTGAGTTGAACTCAGTATCAATTTTTGTATTTCCGCAACTGATATTCAATCCTTTGATCACATATTTTTGTGGAGAAATTTTTCAATATGGAGGAATCATTCAAACCTACACATTTACTCTTTGAGGAACTGAACTATGAACTTGCAATTAGGGGTATTAAGACTACCAAATCTCAAGATGACAGGAGAAAAATTCTTGCACGTTTGTTAGATAAAGAGAGAAATAATCCAGGATCAACTATCAATATGGCTTTGTACGATTTTAATTATGATAATGAGAGATTAGCTATTGAAGGGACTTTAAGTTCAATCAAAGATGCAATGGTAGATTTTGAGGGTACTACTGCAGACTCTCTGTACAAACGATTAAAATCTCGCTTAGTTCATATTTCTGGTCGAGTAAATAGGATGACTATTCCAGTAGGAAATGAAGCTGAAGCAATACCTTTCAAAAATGAATCATTAGCAAATTGTGTATTATTAGATGCAGACTTACACGAAAAACTTCAAACTGCGAACGTTTCTGATCTGAATGCTTCACATTCTTCTCATAGTTATAATCAACCAATCATAAACGTACCGGCACCAGTGGTAACTTATAGTGCTAGATATTTACCCATTTCTGATTGGGGAATCAAGTTTGGTGGTGATCCGAGAGAACTTTATTCTTTCCTAGACCGAGTAACTGAATATGCCCACGCTAGGGGTTTGAATGAGTCTGAGTTATTTAAGTCAGCTGCAGAATTATTCACGGGAGATGTCTTTGTATGGTTTTTACAAGCTAAAACACAGTTAAGCGACTGGAGTTCATTAGTATCACAGTTGAAAGCAGATTTCTTGCCACCACATGCTGAGGATGATATCTGGGAAAACATTAAAAGTAGAAAGCAAGGTAAAAATGAATCTATTGTTATTTTCACTGCTGTTATGGAAAACCTTTTCAAGCGACTTGTCCGCCCACCTCATGAGACCACGAAGGTTAAGGCTATTAGAAGAAATTTATTGCCAGAGTATGTATCGCATTTGGCACTTTCTGACATAGATTCAGTTTCTGACCTTATTAAACTTTGCAAAAAATTAGAAGAGGCATCTTATCTTAGAAATAAATCTACTCCTAAAGTAAAGGTAGCAGAATTAAATCAATGTTCTTGTAGTCACCATGAAAGTACTGTAGCATCCGTTGATACTAGTTTTTCGAATAAACCCCCAAGAAATTTTTCTAGAGGCAACAATTTTAGAACTAAAAGTTCAAATTTCAATCAGAATGCAAGGTGTAGTAAAAATACTTCTTTTCAGTCGAAAAATATTCAGGCAAAAGTGTTCAATAGCAAACAAACTCCGACTAGTACCTCCACAGATAGTACTCCTACAACTAGCAATGGTCAAAATAGTTCAAATAATTTCATTTGTTGGAACTGCAAATTTCCAAACCATACTTTTCACAATTGCATGATGAAAAGAACCAAATTTTGTTTTAAATGTGGGAACCCAGGGGTCACTTTGAAAGATTGTGGTAAATGTCAGGAAAACTGAATGAGAGGGGTGGAATTTTCGGTCGTACCAACCCTCTAGGATTTGAGGCCGATTCGTTTAAAAAAATCAATTATAGAGATTCTAATTGGAGTTCTTGGTTGGAATATGTTGGAGATTTTTATAAAAATTATAACATATCGAATAATGGAAGCCAGTTGGCACCGTTAATAGTAAATATGAAGGACGATAATAGGCCTTATATTTCGGTTACATTGTTTGATCACCCGATCACAGTTCTTTTAGACTCTGGATCAACAGTATGTTTAGTTGGTGGCGAAGGAATAGGTCTCATTAAAAAGTTAGGGTTAGAAATAACCGCTCATAACAATAAAGTCAAACATATAACTACAGCTGACGGGACAAAAAATGCTGTGCTTGGATTTGTCGATTTGCCTCTACGCGTAGCTGATGTTTGCCAAGTAGTGAACGCTTTAGTAGTGCCATCAATTACTCATTCTTTTATCCTTGGTAGTGATTTTGCGAAACTATTTTCATTAAAAATAAATTTCAAAAATAATAGTTGGGACGTTGAGAGTGGTATGAGCAACACTAAGTTAAACGTATCTGAAAGTGTTTTTGCGTTGGAATTACCGAAAAATTTATGTACACTGAATAATCTTTCTTGCGAACAACGAACTCAAGTCGATGACGTGATTTCTTCTTTTCAAAGAATCAGCGGAGAAGATAAACTTGGCCTCACTAACAAAATCAGTATGAATATTGATACAGGAGACGCTAAACCTGTACGTCAACGTCAGTATGCTATGTCCCCATATATGCTTCAGATCCTAAATAAAGAGTTAGACGATATGTTGAAATTAGGAGTTGTTGAACCATCTCAGAGCGATTGGTGCTCTCCTGTTTTATTAGTCAAAAAATCTAATAATGAAATGAGGTTATGTTTCGATGGGCGAAAATTAAATGAACTGACCAAACACGATTGTTATCCCTTACCGCGTGTAGACAGGATATTGAGTATGTTACGTAATGCTAAGTTTATATCTTCTATAGACCTTCGAAAGGCATTTTGGCAGATACCGCTTGATGTAGAGTCGCGTGAAAAAACCGCTTTTAGTGTCTCGGGAAGGGGACTGTTTCATTTCAGAGTTGTTCCTTTCGGTCTTCGAAACTCGGCGCAAGCTCTATGTAGGTTAATCGATGCGATTTTTGGTCCTAAATACGAACCAAACATATTTACATACCTAGACGATATTATTGTCATCTCAGAAACTTTAGAGGAACACTTATCATTACTGAAAGTTGTTCGTGAACGCTTGGAAGGAGCTAATCTGTCAGTCAACATTAATAAGTGTGAATTTTTAAAGCCGTCATTAAAGTACCTCGGGTACATAGTAGATTTCAATGGATTACGTACTGATCCAGACAAGGTTTCGGCGATGGTGAATTATCCAAGACCTACCACTTCTACTGAGGTAAAACGTTTTCTGGGAGTATGTTCATGGAATAGGCGCTTTATTAAAAGTTTCTCTACTTTGGTAGCCCCCATCAATAGTCTTTTGACAGGTCGCAAAAAGAATCAACCGATTACTTGGTCAGATGACGCCGAGAAGGCTTTTATTGCAATCAAACAAGCGTTGGTATCCGCGCCTATACTCTGTAGCCCAGATTTTTCGCGACAGTTCACTATACAGTGCGATGCGAGCGACACGGGAGTCGGGGGTGTTTTAACACAGGTGATAGATGGAGAAGAGAGAGTCATCGCTTACGCAAGCAGATCACTTTCACGCGCAGAGCGAAATTGGACAGTTACGCAACGGGAATTGTTGGCCGTTATTTTTAGTATCGAGAAGTTTCGTTCCTATGTTGAGGGTACTAAATTTATTGTAGAGACGGATCATTACTCTCTTTTATGGCTTAATAACATGAAGAACCCCACAGGCAAACTTGCAAGATGGGCCGTAAAACTCCGCCAATACACGTTCGACCTCAAACATCGTCCCGGATCTTCAAACGTAGTACCGGATGCTTTGTCCCGCCTGCCACATGACCTGCCAGATATCGCGTCTATAACTTTCCTTCCAGATGATCATGACCATTGGTTCACTTCTTTAGTAGATAAAATCCAGAAAAATCCTGAGTTGTATCCTCAATGGAAGTACGAGGAAGGACAGGTTTTTAAATTCATTCCAAATAGAGCCTCAGTTAGGACAAACATTAAAGAATGGAAAATTTTGGTCCCAAAGTCAAAACGACAAGAAATAATAAAGTCATTACATGATCCGCCTACGAGCAGCCATTTCGGTTTTTACAAAACCTTGAATCGCGTTCAAGAGCAATATTATTGGCCAAAAATGCGTGCCGATATAATGAAGTACATCAAAACTTGCACTACTTGCGCGTCTCAGAAAATTTCGTCCGCACCTCGTATGGGTTTGATGGGATCAGAAAAAAGTGCTGATTTCCCATGGCAGATTATTGCCGCAGATTTAATGGGTCCATTCCCACGCTCCAAAAAAGGTAACTCCTATTTACTGGTAGTAGCTGATTGGCTTACCAAATATACTTTGCTATTTCCAATGAGAAAAGCTACAGCTCAAAACGTTTGCAGATATATGGAAAATAGTGTCTTTCTAGTTTTCGGAGTTCCGCAGTATGTCATTGTAGACAACGGAGTTCAATTCGCGGGAACGGTTTTTAAAAAGTTGGCTGACCAGTATAATGTCCAGAAAATATGGTTTAACGCTCGTTATCATCCCCAATGTAATTATGTTGAGCGCATCAACAAAACTGTCGGTACGGCAATTAGGTGTTACGTAGATCGTCACGAGGATTGGGATTTGGAACTCCCAAAAATTGCCCAAGCAATAAATACCGCTAAGCACGAATCCACAGGATTTTCTCCAACTTTTCTAAATTTTGCAAGGCATATACCGCTATCAGGAAATTATTATGGGGCTGTACAATCAACTTCCGATGTAGAGATAATGCCGGGTGACAGAGAAAGCTATGCTTCCGAGTTAACTTCTTTACAGAACGTTTTTGAAGAAGTTAGAAAAAATCTCCATGAGGCGTATAAACGAAATTCTACGAATTATAATTTAAGAAAGAGAGATTTCTCATTTGATATAGGAGACAAGGTCTGGCGCAAGAATAAAGTTCTATCTGATGCGGCACAGAAATTTACGGCCAAACTCGCTCCTAAATATGTGTTGTGTACAATTTCGAAAAAGATTTCCAAACTGGTTTATACACTGGTTAATGAAAAAGGTGCGCCAGCCGGAAACTGGCACATCAAGGATTTAAAACCGTACTATGGGTCCAATTCGGATGTTTCAGTCGGTTGACTGTAACTAGTTTTGTATATTTTTTTGTAATAATAAATTTTATAGAGGTCAAGTAAAAGCCGCACACCTTTCCATTCCTTTTATTTTTTTGACAGTAAATTCAACTGAATTGAATATTCCAGAATTTTCTGCAAAGAGAAAAATTGACTGGTTTGCAAACATTTTGTTTTTATGTTTATTATGTCCATGTTCTCACTTTGACGTTTCCCCGATTTTGACAATTAGCCTGATTTTTGAGAATTAACCGAATTTGACATTTACCTATTTTTGTAATCCTTTATGGACGTGTGGTACGCGCAGTTACTAGAGAAAGTGAGCACATGCGGTTATAGTTACCAAATTGTATGTAATGTAAATATTTTTCTTAAGATATAGCTATATTTTGTTAAGCAGCGAAAATAGCTTAATGTAATGTCTATTCTTAAAAAAAAATTAGCCTATTGCATAGTCTATTTTTTTTCTCATGGAAAGGGGTGGTGTAGCGTTTCAAAATTCCTTCCGGTATATAACCTGTTGAACGGGTGTCGTTATCTGTGAGCGGGATCCTAGAAACCGGTCGTTAGAATCTATTTTGATTTCCTATAGCGCGATCATTGGGTTCTGCATTTGCAAAATGGGTAAGCGCTAATTATCGAGGTCACGCTTTTCGCCATTAGAGGGCGTTGGGTACGATTTTACAAAATTGATAGAAAGATGATTAATAAAACAACTTTTTTGCTAATAATTCATTTATTGAAGTTCTTAAATAACCACTTATACAAAAGGTGATCCTAATATTTTAGGGCATGAGGATTGAAGCCTGAAAGAAAAATAAATGAGTGAATACTTGAATATCAGTTGCTACATTGTTAAGGAAGTCGAAAATTGAGAACGTTCACACTTACCTGATTTTCTTGTCGTATGGTTCTTGATGGTCGAGTCCTATAGTTTTCTTCCATCTCACGATGTCATGAAGTAGTTTTTCCGTCGTTTCCAAATTTCCCAGAAGATGTTATGTGGAACCTTTCGGAATGTAAATTCCCGGTTGGTAGAGGGCGTTACATCCCTCATACAGTTTTCTTTATTGGACAAGTCGGTAACTTCTATTTCCTGCATTACCTACAAAAAGGAAGCGTGAAGGTGAAGGGGAGGCGAAGAGAGGATTCTCGAAAAATCGTTGTGAACGAGTGGGTGAATAAGTCCGGTGCAAAAAGGGAATTTGTTGGATTTATCATTACCTGGGGTCCGTGAGCCGATGGAACTGGACCTGCTTGACGATTTTGCGAGGCATAAGCGACGAAAGCTGCGATACTTCAAGTGCTGATGGGGAAGCCGACCAAAGAATCGCTGTCGCCGTGCTCGTTGGTCTTCGAGATCCGACATCTTTGTCCAGCCTTGCCGGTCGTTTTCTCTCCGTATTGAGATGTATTTTTCGTGCTGTTGTTTTTAACCAATTTGAGGGGCCATCGCGTCACTATCTGTATGATAGGCTATGGAGGCAGAAGCCATTTTGGTTATTTGACGATACAACATGTTGGCGAGAGCCGTTTTCTTTTTGTGAACAACCCTCCAGGGTGAGGTGAGTTTTCATGTCATGTTTGATTTTCAGGGGGAATAAGTGTTATTTCTTTCTAGGGTTGTAAGTTGGGTTATGAATCTAAGCAGCCAGGGCTGCAAATATATTTTTTTGGTGCTCGTGAAGAGTTCCTGCTTTCCATTCTGGTGCTCATAGGGAGGACCAGGATATCTCTAGGTTGTCTGTTTCCATCTGCAGGGGCAACAGATAGCCAACTGTTTTACCAATAGTCTGGATGATTATTTAATCATCTTGAGCTAAGAAGACACCCTTTGGACCTTGGACAGTTCCAGAGCAACAGATAAGCCATTATCACTTTCACTACAAATACATCGTTTTTTTATGACAACTTTAATAATGTTGATATCACCAATTTGAATCCATTTCACACAATAATAAGGGTTTCATATTCTTGTATATTTTCAATTTGCGGAGCACACAGTATACTGAGTGAGGCCCCAAATGGAACTTAGATAAGGTACCTACATACTGGAAATTTTATTTACATGATGATGATGAATTGGTGATAATACTAACAAAGGTGTACATCTGTATTTTCTGGTATAATATTCATTGACCAATTATGATATACAATGGTTTAGATGATTAGTCAAAGAACTGTTCAAATCGGTGCTTCTGAATACTCAAATATTAAAATACAAAATCTATTTTCTGTTTGCATTCCTCACCCCTACTCCTGCTGGACTTATGTAGTAAGAAAATTTATAATTTTCCATTCATGTTGAATTTATCCAACTAGATAACAAGTTTCAATTTCTTGACTTTTTTTGAAACTTAAACTCCTTAGCTAAAGTCAAGTGGTGCCCAAAATAAAATTCAAATAAATGAACTCATTGAACATAACACAGTCCTTCTCCATGACCTAAGCTCTCCAAGACTATAAAAGCTGCCGGAGCCGTAACCATCTAGGTAAGTAAATAAAGAAAAGGTTACACAGTCATCTGCATATTGAACAATATCCTCATTTGTTGCTTTGTATATATCATTCGTGTAAAGTATATATAGTAATGGCCCAAGAATGGATCCTTGAGGTACACCCATTTTTATTATTCTATAATCAGATCTTTTAAGCTGACCTTCGCTATCATACTCAGTAATGTATTGACGTCTTTCACTTAGGTATGAATACATTAGCTGGAGAGGTTTTCCTCTAATTCCAAAAGAATCTAATTTTTTCAATAATACAGTGTGATCCACGCTATCGAATGCTTTAGACAAGTCTAAGTTAACGGCCGATGTGTATTTTTTTGAATTTAACGAGTCAATTACTTTACAAAGTGCTTGATAGTTAGCTCGAGTTGTTGATTTATTTTTCCTAAAACCATTTTGTGTGTTGCTCAACAGCTGATTGTTCTCTATGAAATTTATTAATCTGCTGTAAATAATTTTTTCTACAATTTTACTGATATTTGATAAAACAGCAATTGGTCTATAGTTATTTATTACACTATTATCTCCTTTTTTGAATACGGCTCTTATTCGTGCAATCTTAAGTTCATTTGGAAAGACTCCAGCAAGAAGAGATACATTAATTATATGTGCCATTGGCACGCTAATTTGTTTTGCTATTGTTTTAAGAAGTTTAACTGGAATTTCGTCTTCCCCAACTGAAGCGGTATTTTTTAGGCCCATTATCACTGGATGAACCTCTTGAGGATCAGTTGGTAATAAATACAAAGTGTGACTGAAAGAGCTTCCATGTACTTCAAAGTTATTATTATTATCACTATGTGAAACCGCAAAGTCGTTAATATTATTGAGTACTAGGGTTTTATTCTCTTCTTCGATACCAACATGATCAAATAAGCTTTTTTTAGTGTGATCATTTTTGTTTGTATATGCTTTTACTAAATTCCATGTAGCTTTGGACTTATTTGGAGCTGATTGTATATATCCTAAATTTGATATTTTTTTGGCTTCAATATTTACTTTTCTCAATATCTCACAGTATTTTTTATAGAAATCACTCGATATGGTACCTTTCTGTTTTTGATAATAAAGCATTTTTTTTTTCTTGCTAGATATTTTGATACCCTTTGTTATCCAATTTCTGTTTCTTCCTTTATTTTTACATGTTTTCTTTGGGAATATTATATTTATTTTTCGAGTCAATACCGTGATAAAATACGCATAAGCAGAATTAGGTTCACTGATAGCTAAAAGATCTTCCCAGTCCATACTTTCTAAGTCATCATAAAATTGTACCAATTTCGCATCAGAAAATATTCGTTTTTTAATTTTGAATTGGTTTTGTTTTTGTTTGGCTTTTGAAGAGATATCAAGACAAAGGGACTGTGCTTCATGATCTGAAAAAGCTGTGGAAATAACACTACCCTTATATTTATTGTCAAAATTTATAAATATGTTGTCAATCAATTTTGCAGAATGTTTTGTGATTCTAGTTGGTTGATGTATCTGTTTTCGCAGGTTATATTCTAACAGTATATTCATGAACTGACGTGAATTTTTATTGTCTATAAGTAGATCAATATTGAAATCCCCACAGAGTATAACTTTATATTTACTAAATTTATTCTGCACAAGATCCAGTATTTCTCCGAGAGTATCAAAAAATATATCAAAGTTGTCCTGTGGGGGATTATAGATACAAATTACGATGATTCCTAATACTTTACAAAGTACTGCTGAAACCTCAATTGTCCTTTCAATACTTCTCTGAATAATCTCATTCAATTCAATTGTATCTATGTTTTCTTTGACAAATATACAGGAGCCCCCATGTTTCATTTTTATTCTGCAGTAGGCAGATGACATGTTATATCCAGTCAGTCGCATGAGATTTTTTTCATGGTTTTGAAACCAGTGCTCTGTCATACATAGGAAAGTAGGCATTTTTTCAGAACCCTGTATCAATATTTCTAATTCTAGATATTTATTTTTCAATGATTGCATATTCTGATGTATGATGATATATTCACTATTTACCTTCTTGTCATTTTTGTAACATTTATTTTTGCTTGCTTCATCAACATTTATTTTAGTATCTATATCAACATTGCAAGTATCAGAAATATCAGAAACATTCTTATCGTCACAGATACTTTCTCTTTTCTTAGATTTGGCCACGAAAAAACTGTATATCATCAACAGTTTGTATTGTTCTTATAACTATGTTATTAGGGCATTTTTTGAAATCAAATACATATTCAATCATATCACAAACCTTAAACTTACTATGATGGATCTTCGGATCAATGTGAAAGTTAATTGAACAATTTATATTTGCATTGCAAAAATTATTTATTGTTTTCTTTATACTATATGTTATATTTTTATCAGAGAGTGTATTGCATTCAGATACAATAATGAGATTTGTTACCTTAGACAAAAATAAGATATTTTTCATTGCCAAATTCAAAGTTTTCGTGTTACTGACATTATTTGTATTAAACATAAGAATGACATAATCATTCTGCCCATATGAGATAGTATCTGTAAACAAGCATTTAGTTATATCTGAAAGTTCTTCTTCTGGCTTAATTATTTCATATATCTCGTATATAGAGTCATTAAGTAGAGAGAGGAGAATTTTTGAAAAGCCCAAAGCATACTCATCCCCCACTAGAAGTATTTTTTTTTTCTTGTTGATTACAGTTTTCGTATTACGTTCTATGTTTTTGCTATTAGCTTCATTAGAGTCTATTGCTACAGCCTTATGACAGTCTGTCAATATAGGAATAACTTCACCCTGGTCCCTATTCAACTCTTCAGCCTTACTTATGTCGACTTCTCTTACAGTATCACTTTTTTCTCCTTGGATTACTGATGCATTTTCCACTATTTCAACTGTGAAATCATCGCATTTAGATGATTTTTCATGTGAATCTTTTGTATTTTCCAATATATTTTTGATTAGTTTACCCGACCTGTTTTTCCGTTTTTTCTGTTTTAGAACAATATTTCCAAAATTTTTTGTTTGAGTAGTCTTGGTTTTCATACAAGTGTTTTCTGTCTGAATTTCAGCATGATTCATTTGTTTATACAGAAACTCATCCCCATCTGGTTTTCTTACATTCGACATCATTGTTTCACTTGGATATTCGGTTTGGATTGAAGTATTAGTCATCTCTATTTCTATTTTTTCCCTCTGGCATTCATCATCTATTGTCGTATCGGTTTGGGTGCTAACAAAAACTTGAACTTGTTTTTGTCTCATTTGTTTGTCTCTCAGATTTTGTATTTCACTCTTCAATAAGTTTGTAGTTTCATCATGACTGCGAATTGTGCAGATAAGATCGTTTTCCATTTTTACTTCATCATCATAAAATATTTTGTGTTCCTTTTTCAGGTTCGAGATGAATTCACTTTTTTGTTTATTCTCAATAGTCAGCTCTTCTACCAGTTCTTCTAAGACTTTCTCATCACTTTGAAGATGATATGCTTCGTCACATTCCTTGCAGATTATTTGGTGGTTGTTCTTATATTTTTTTGGTTTCGATCGAGCAAGACAACTTTTATGATACACTTTGAAACACTTCACACATACATAGTAAGTTGTATTTACTTTACTTTTGCAACAAGTGAAGAAATAATCACTTATTTTATCAGCGCTTCCTGACCCACAGTGTTCAGTGTCCGCCATCTTTAGATTGAACAATCATCGTATCTGGGTTGTATTCGATTATGTTTATATAGTTATACTCACCAGGTAACTGTTCTTCCGTTACACATACTAGCGACTGAATCGAACAGAAGGTTAAATGGTTAGACGAAACGATAATTGAAACTGAGTTTTATTCTATTATATCGTGGTGATGTTTATATAGAAATACTTACCAGGTTACTGTTCTTCCGTTATACATACGAGCAACCGAATCGAACAGAAGGTTGAATGGATAGTATATGAGTTGTATTTGATTATGATGTTATGCTGTGTATATAGTTATACACACTAGGTGACGGTATTCCCGTTTCACATACGAGCGACCGAAACGAACAGAAAGTTGAATGGATAGTCTGAACAATCAATGTATCTGGGTGGTATCCGATTATATCGCAATACTGTATATATAGTGATACTTACCAGGTGACGGTACTTCCGTTACACATACTAGCGACTGAATCGAACAGAAGGTTAAATGGTTAGACAAAACGATAATTGTATCTGAGTTGTATTCGATGATATCGTGATGATGTTTATATAGCAATACTCACCAGGTAACTGTTCTTCCGTTTTACATACAAGCGACCGAATCGAGCAGGAGGTTGAATAGATAGATTGAACAATCATCGTATCTGGGTTGTATTCGATAATGTTTATATAGTTATACTCACCAGGTAACTGTTCTTCCGTTACACATACTAGCGACTGAATCGAACAGAAGGTTAAATGGTTAGACGAAACGATAATTGTATCTGAGTTGTATTCGATTATGTCGTGATGTTTATATAGAAATTCTCACCAGGTTACTGTTCTTTCGTTTTCACATACAAGCGACCGAATCGAGCAGAAGGTCAAATGGATAGATTGAACAATCATCGTATCTGGGTTGTATTCGATTATGTTTATATAGTTATACTCACCAGGTAACTGTTCTTCCGTTACACATACTAGCGACTGAATCGAACAGAAGGTTAAATGGTTAGACGAAACGATAATTGAAACTGAGTTGTATTCGATTATATCGTGGTGATGTTTATATAGAAACACTCACCAGGTAACTGTTCTTTCGTTTTCACATACAAGCGACCGAATCGAGCAGAAGGTCAAATGGATAGATTGAACAATCATCGTATCTGGGTTGTATTCGATTATGTTTATATAGTTATACTCACCAGGTAACTGTTCTTCCGTTACACATACGAGCGACTGAATTGAACAGAAGGTTGAATGGATAGTATATGGGTTGTATTCGATTATGATGTTATGCTGTGTATATAGTTATACACACTAGGTGACGGTATTCTTGTTTTACATACGAGCGACCGAAACGAACAGAAAGTTGAATGGATAGTCTGAACAATCAATGTATCAGGGTGGTATCCGATTATATCGCAATACTGTATATATAGTGATACATACCAGGTGACGGTACTTCCGTTACACATGCTAGCGACTGAATCGAACAGAAGGTTAAATGGTTAGACGAAACGATAATTGTAACTGAGTTGTATTCTATTATATCGTGGTGATGTTTATATAGAAATACTCACCAGGTTACTGTTCTTCCGTTATACATACGAGCAACCGAATCGAACAGAAGGTTGAATGGATAGTATATGGGTTGTATTCGATTATGATGTTATGCTGTGTATATAGTTATACACACTGGGTGACGGTATTCCCGTTTTACATACGAGCGACCGAAACGAACAGAAAGTTGAATGGATAGTCTGAACAATCAATGTATCTGGGTGGTATCCGATTATATCGCAATACTGTATATATAGTGATACTAACCAGGTGACAGTACTTCCGTTACACATACTAGCGACTGAATCGAACAGAAGGTTAAATGGTTAGACAAAACGATAATTGTAACTGAGTTGTATTCTATTATATCGTGGTGATGTTTATATAGAAATACTCACCAGGTTACTGTTCTTTCGTTTTCACATACAAGCGACCGAATCGAGAAGAAGGTCAAATGGATAGATTGAACAATCATCGTATCTGGGTTGTATTCGATTATGTTTATATAGTTATACTCACCAGGTAACTGTTCTTCCGTTACACATACTAGCGACTGAATCGAACAGAAGGTTAAATGGTTAGACGAAACGATAATTGAAACTGAGTTGTATTCTATTATATCGTGGTGATGTTTATATAGAAATACTCACCAGGTTACTGTTCTTCCGTTATACATACGAGCAACCGAATCGAACAGAAGGTTGAATGGATAGTATATGGGTTGTATTCGATTATGATGTTATGCTGTGTATATAGTTATACACACTAGGTGAAATAAGTCGTTTACATATATAATAAACAGAAGGGGCCCCAGAACAGAGCCCTGCGGTACCCCATATTTCATTTCTACCGTTTCTGACGTAATACCATTGAAGCACACTGACTGTCTTCTATCTTTGAGATATGAATCGAATAGAGCTAAGGGAATACCTCTTACACCGTAAAGGTTCAATTTTTCTAATAACAAATCGTGTTTTACGCAATCAAATGCCTTTGTTAAGTCAAATAGTGTCATTGCAGATTTCCTGCCGTCTTCAAAACCTTCTACTATGTTTTCGACTGCCTTTTCTATAGCTTTTATAGTGGACATGTTTTTCCGAAATCCAAACTGATTTTCGTGTAGCAATTTGAATTTCTCGAAGTATATAGATAACCGATTTTTCAAAATTATTTCGAGTATTTTTCCTAAAAAAGGGATAAGAGATATAGGTCTGAAATTATTTGGCTGATTTAAATCACCAATTTTATGTATTGGAATAACTTTACTGCATTTGAAAATATCTGGAAAAACACCTGCACTAATACAGTTATTGAATAGATTAGTCAGTGCAACCACTATCAAATCTATGGTATTTTTTAATATTTTTGTATTTATTTCAAAGATATCCGTGGCACTGGTGTCCTTCAGAGACTTCACCGCCGCGAGTACTTCTTTCTCAACAACAGGTTCCAGGAAAAAAGAGTCCTGGGTCGTAGGTATACTTACGAATAATTTTGAAAAATTTATATTGTTCATAGGCAAGGTTCTTATAATTTCTTCCGCTATGTGACCAAAAAAACTGTTGAAATCGTCGGCTTTTAAAAAAGTGTCAATTGAGTTTTTATTTGGACGATTCCTCTCGTAATTTATTACTTTCCACGTATCTCTCATTTTATTTGCGGAAGTATTTATGTAATTGTCATAAGCATGTCTTTTTGTTCTGTCAATGGCACCATATATATAGTTATACTCACTAGGTGATACTTACCAGGTGACGGTTCTTCCGTTACACATACTAGCGACTGAATCGAACAGAAGGTCGAATGGTTAGACAAAACGATAATTGTATCTGAGTTGTATTCGATGATATCGTGATGATGTTTATATAGCAATACTCACCAGGTAACTGTTCTTCCGTTTTACATACAAGCGACCGAATCGAGCAGGAGGTTGAATAGATAGATTGAACAATCATCGTATCTGGGTTGTATTCGATAATGTTTATATAGTTATACTCACCAGGTGACTGTTCTTCCGTTACACATACTAGCGACTGAATCGAACAGAAGGTTAAATGGTTAGACGAAACGATACTTGAAACTGAGTTGTATTCGATTATATCGTGTTGATGTTTATATAGAAATACTTACCAGGTAACTGTTCTTTCGTTTTCACATACAAGCGACCGAATCGAGCAGAAGGTCAAATGGATAGATTGAACAATCATCGTATCTGGGTTGTATTCGATTATGTTTATATAGTTATACTCATCAGGTAACTGTTCTTCCGTTACACATACGAGCGACTGAATTGAACAGAAGGTTGAATGGATAGTATATGGGTTGTATTCGATTATGATGTTATGCTGTGTATATAGTTATACACACTAGGTGACGGTATTCTTGTTTTACATACGAGCGACCGAAACGAACAGAAAGTTGAATGGATAGTCTGAACAATCAATGTATCAGGGTGGTATCCGATTATATCGCAATACTGTATATATAGTGATACATACCAGGTGACGGTACTTCCGTTACACATACTAGCGACTGAATCGAACAGAAGGTTAAATGGTTAGACGAAACGATAATTGTAACTGAGTTGTATTCTATTATATCGTGGTGATGTTTATATAGAAATACTCACCAGGTTACTGTTCTTCCGTTATACATACGAGCAACCGAATCGAACAGAAGGTTGAATGGATAGTATAAGGGTTGTATTCGATTATGATGTTATGCTGTGTATATAGTTATACACACTAGGTGACGGTATTCCCGTTTCACATACCACGACCGAAACGAACAGAAAGTTGAATGGATAGTCTGAACAATCAATGTATCTGGGTGGTATCCGATTATATCCCAATACTGTATATATAGTGATACTTACCAGGTGACGGTACTTCCGTTACACATACTAGCGACTGAATCGAACAGAAGGTTAAATGGTAAGACAAAACGATAATTGTATCTGAGTTGTATTCGATGATATCGTGATGATGTTTATATAGCAATACTCACCAGGTAACTGTTCTTCCGTTTTACATACAAGCGACCGAATCGAGCAGGAGGTTGAATAGATAGATTGAACAATCATCGTATCTGGGTTGTATTCGATAATGTTTATATAGTTATACTCACCAGGTAACTGTTCTTCCGTTACACATACTAGCGACTGAATCGAACAGAAGGTAAAATGGTTAGACGAAACGATAATTGTATCTGAGTTGTATTCGATTATATCGTGGTGATGTTTATATAGAAATACTCACCAGGTAACTGTTCTTTCGTTTTCACATACAAGCGACCGAATCGAGCAGAAGGTCGAATGGATAGATTGAACAATCATCGTATCTGGGTTGTATTCGATTATGTTTATATAGTTATACTCACCAGGTAACTGTACTTCCGTTACACATACTAGCGACTGAATCGAACAGAAGGTTAAATGGTTAGACGAAACGATAATTGAAACTGAGTTGTATTCGATTATATCGTGGTGATGTTTATATAGAAATACTCACCAGGTAACTGTTCTTTCGTTTTCACATACAAGCGACCGAATCGAGCAGAAGGTCAAATGGATAGATTGAACAATCATCGTATCTGGGTTGTATTCGATTATGTTTATATAGTTATACTCACCAGGTAACTGTTCTTCCGTGACACATACTAGCGACTAAATCGAACAGAAGGTTAAATGGTTAGACGAAACGATAATTGAAACTGAGTTGTATTCTATTATATCGTGGTGATGTTTATATGGAAATACTCACCAGGTTACTGTTCTTCCGTTATACATACGAGCAACCGAATCGAACAGAAGGTTGAATGGATAGTATATGGGTTGTATTCGATTATGATGTTATGCTGTGTATATAGTTATACACACTAGGTGACGGTATTCCCGTTTCACATACGAGCGACCGAAACGAACAGAAAGTTGAATGGATAGTCTGAACAATCAATGTATCTGGGTGGTATCCGATTATATCGCAATACTGTATATATAGTGATACTTACCAGGTGACGGTACTTCCGTTACACATACTAGCGACTGAATCGAACAGAAGGGTAAATGGTTAGACAAAACGATAATTGTATCTGAGTTGTATTCGATGATATCGTGATGATGTATATATAGAAATACTCACCAGGTAACTGTTCTTTCGTTTTCACATACAAGCGACCGAATCGAGCAGAAGGTCAAATGGATTGATTGAACAATCATCGTATCTGGGTTGTATTCGATTATGTTTATATAGTTATACTCACCAGGTAACTGTTCTTCCGTTACACATACTAGCGACTGAATCGAACAGAAGGTTAAATGGTTAGACGAAACGATAATTGTATCTGAGTTGTATTCGATTATATCGTGGTGATGTTTATATAGAAATACTCACCAGATAACTGTTCTTTCGTTTTCACATACAAGCGACCGAATCGAGCAGAAGGTCAAATGGATAGATTGAACAATCATCGTATCTGGGTTGTATTCGATTATGTTTATATAGTTATACTCACCAGGTAACTGTTCTTCCGTTACACATACTAGCGAGTGAATCGAACAGAAGGTTACATGGTTAGACGAAACGATAATTGAAACTGAGTTGTATTCGATTATATCGTGGTGATGTTTATATAGAAATACTCACCAGGTAACTGTTCTTTCGTTTTCACATACAAGCGACCGAATCGAGCAGAAGGTCAAATGGATAGATTGAACAATCATCGTATCTGGGTTGTATTCGATTATGTTTATATAGTTATACTCACCAGGTAACTGTTCTTCCGTTACACATACTAGCGACTGAATCGAACAGAAGGTTGAATGGTTAGACGAAACGATAATTGAAACTGAGTTGTATTCTATTATATCGTGGTGATGTTTATATAGCAATACTCACCAGGTAACTGTTCTTTCGTTTTCACATACAAGCGACCGAATCGAGCAGAAGGTCAAATGGATAGATTGAACAATCATCGTATATGGGTTGTATTCGATAATGTTTATATAGTTATACTCACCAGGTAACTGTTCTTCCGTTACACATACTAGTGACTGAATCGAACAGAAGGTTAAATGGTTAGACGAAACGATAATTGAAACTGAGTTGTATTCGATTATATCGTGGTGATGTTTATATAGAAATACTCACCAGGTAACTGTTCTTTCGTTTTCACATACAAGCGACCGAATCGAGCAGAAGGTCAAATGGATAGATTGAACAATCATCGTATCTGGGTTGTATTCGATTATGTTTATATAGTTATACTCACCAGGTAACTGTTCTTCCGTTACACATACAAGCGACTGAATTGAACAGAAGGTTGAATGGATAGTATATGGGTTGTATTCGATTATGATGTTATGCTGTGTATATAGTTATACACACTAGGTGACGGTATTCTTGTTTTACATACGAGCGACCGAAACGAACAGAAAGTTGAATGGATAGTCTGAACAATCAATGTATCTGGGTGGTATCCGATTATATCGCAATACTGTATATATAGTGATACATACCAGGTGACGGTACTTCCGTTTCACATACTAGCGACTGAATCGAACAGAAGGTTAAATGGTTAGACAAAACGATAATTGTATCTGAGTTGTATTCGATGATATCGTGATGATGTTTATATAGCAATACTCACCAGGTAACTGTTTTTCCGTTTTACAAACAAGCGACCGAATCGAGCAGGAGGTTGAATAGATAGATTGAACAATCATCGTATCTGGGTTGTATTCGATAATGTTTATATAGTTATACTCACCAGGTTACTGTTCTTCCGTTACACATACTAGCGACTGAATCGAACAGAAGTTTAAATGGTTAGACGAAACGATAATTGTATCTGAGTTGTATTCGATTATATCGTGGTGATGTTTATATAGAAATACTCACCAGGTAACTGTTCTTTCGTTTTCACATACAAGCGACCGAATCGAGCAGAAGGTCGAATGGATAGATTGAACAATCATCGTATCTGGGTTGTATTCGATTATGTTTATATAGTTATACTCACCAGGTAACTGTTCTTCCGTTACACATACTAGCGACTGAATCGAACAGAAGGTTAAATGGTTAGACGAAACGATAATTGAAACTGAGTTGTATTCGATTATATCGTGGTGATGTTTATACAGAAATTCTCACCAGGTAACTGTTCTTTCGTTTTCACATACAAGCGACCGAATCGAGCAGAAGGTCAAATGGATAGATTGAACAATCATCGTATCTGGGTTGTATTCGATTATGTTTATATAGTTATACTCACCAGGTAACTGTTCTTCCGTTACACATACTAGCGACTGAATCGAACAGAAGGTTAAATGGTTAGACGAAACGATAATTGAAACTGAGTTGTATTCTATCATATCGTGGTGATGTTTATATAGAAATACTCAACAGGTTACTGTTCTTCCGTTATACATACGAGCAACCGAATCGAACAGAAGGTTGAATGGATAGTATATGGGTTGTATTCGATTATGATGTTATGCTGTGTATATAGTTATACACACTAGGTGACGGTATTCCCGTTTCACATACGAGCGACCGAAACGAACAGAAAGTTGAATGGACAGTCTGAACAATCAATGTATCTGGGTGGTATCCGATTATATCGCAATACTGTATATATAGTGATACTTACCAGGTGACGGTACTTTCGTTACACATACTAGCGACTGAATCGAACAGAAGGTTAAATGGTTAGACAAAACGATAATTGTATCTGAGTTGTATTCGATGATATCGTGATGATGTTTATATAGCAATACTCACCAGGTAACTGTTCTTCCGTTTTACATACAAGCGACCGAATCGAGAAGGAGGTTGAATAGATAGATTGAACAATCATCGTATCTGGGTTGTATTCGATAATGTTTATATAGTTATACTCACCAGGTAACTGTTCTTCCGTTACACATACTAGCGACTGAATCGAACAGAAGGTTAAATGGTTAGACGAAACGATAATTGTATCTGAGTTGTATTCGATTATATCGTGGTGATGTTTATATAGAAATACTCACCAGGTAACTGTTCTTTCGTTTTCACATACAAGCGACCGAATCTAGCAGAAGGTCAAATGGATAGATTGAACAATCATCGTATCTGGGTTGTATTCGATTATGTTTATATAGTTATACTCACCAGGTAACTGTTCTTCCGTTACACATACTAGCGACTGAATCGAACAGAAGGTTAAATGGTTAGACGAAACGATAATTGAAACTGAGTTGTATTCGATTATATCGTGGTGATGTTTATATAGAAATACTCACCAGGTAACTGTTCTTTCGTTTTCACATACAAGCGACCGAATCGAGCAGAAGGTCAAATGGATAGATTGAACAATCATCGTATCTGGGTTGTATTCGATTATTTTTATATAGTTATACTCACCAGGTAACTGTTCTTCCGTTACACATACGAGCGACTGAATTGAACAGAAGGTTGCATGGATAGTATATGGGTTGTATTCGATTATGATGTTATGCTGTGTATATAGTTATACACACTAGGTGACGGTATTCTTGTTTTACATACGAGCGACCGAAACGAACAGAAAGTTGAATGGATAGTCTGAACAATCAATGTATCAGGGTGGTATCCGATTATATCGCAATACTGTATATATAGTGATACATACCAGGTGACGGTACTTCCGTTACACATACTAGCGACTGAATCGATCAGAAGGTTAAATGGTTAGACGAAACGATAATTGTAACTGAGTTGTATTCTATTATATCGTGGTGATGTTGATATAGAAATACTCATCAGGTTACTGTTCTTCCGTTATACATACGAGCAACCGAATCGAACAGAAGGCTGAATGGATAGTATATGGGTTGTATTCGATTATGATGTTATGCTGTGTATATAGTTATACACACTAGGTGACGGTATTCCCGTTTTACATACGAGCGACCGAAACGAACAGAAAGTTGAATGGATAGTCTGAACAATCAATGTATCTGGGTGGTATCCGATTATATCGCAATACTGTATATATAGTGATACTAACCAGGTGACGGTACTTCCGTTACACATACTAGCGACTGAATCGAACAGAAGGTTAAATGGTTAGACGAAACGATAATTGTAACAGAGTTGTATTCTATTATATCGTGGTGATGTTTATATAGAAATACTCACCAGGTTACTGTTCTTTCGTTTTCACATACAAGCGACCGAATCGAGCAGAAGGTCAAATGGATAGATTGAACAATCATCGTATCTGGGTTGTATTCGATTATGTTTATATAGTTATACTCACCAGGTAACTGTTCTTCCGTTACACATACTAGCGACTGAATCGAACAGAAGGTTAAATGATTAGACGAAACGATAATTGTATCTGAGTTGTATTCGATTATATCGTGGTGATTTTTATATAGAAATACTCACCAGGTAACTGTTCTTTCGTTTTCACATACAAGCGACCGAATCGAGCAGAAGGTCAAATGGATAGATTGAACAATCATCGTATCTGGGTTGTATTCGATTATGTTTATATAGTTATACTCACCAGGTAACTGTTCTTCCGTTACACATACTAGCGACTGAATCGAACAGAAGGTTAAATGGTTAGACGAAACGATAATTGAAACTGAGTTGTATTCGATTATATCGTGGTGATGTTTATATAGAAATACTCACCAGGTAACTGTTCTTTCGTTTTACATACAAGCGACCGAATCGAGCAGGAGGTTGAATAGAAAGATTGAACAATCATCGTATCTGGGTTGTATTCGATAATGTTTATATAGTTATACTCACCAGGTAACTGTTCTTCCGTTACACATACTAGCGACTGAATCGAACAGAAGGTTAAATGGTTAGACGAAACGATAATTGTATCTGAGTTGTATTCGATTATATCGTGGTGATGTTTATATAGAAATACCCACCAGGTTACTGTTCTTTCGTTTTCACATACAAGCGACCGAATCGAGCAGAAGGTCAAATGGATAGATTGAACAATCATCGTATCTGGTTTGTATTCGATTATGTTTATATAGTTATACTCACCAGGTAACTGTTCTTCCGTTACACATACTAGCGACTGAATCGAACAGAAGGTTAAATGGTTAGACGAAACGATAATTGAAACTGAGTTGTATTCGATTATATCGTGGTGATGTTTATATAGAAATACTCACCAGGTAACTGTTCTTTCGTTTTCACATACAAGCGACCGAATCGAGCAGAAGGTCAAATGGATAGATTGAACAATCATCGTATCTGGGTTGTATTCGATTATGTTTATATGATTATACTCACCAGGTAACTGTTCTTCCGTTACACATACGAGCGACTGAATTGAACAGAAGGTTGAATGGATAGTATATGGGTTGTATTCGATTATGATGTCATGCTGTGTATATAGTTATACACACTGGGTGACGGTATTCTTGTTTTACATACGAGCGACCGAAACGAACAGAAAGTTGAATGGATAGTCTGAACAATCAATGTATCAGGGTGGTATCCGATTATATCGCAATACTGTATATATAGTGATACATACCAGGTGACGGAACTTCCGTTACACATACTAGCGACTGAATCGAACAGAAGGTTAAATGGTTGGACGAAACGATAATTGTAAATGAGTTGTATTCTATTATATCGTGGTGATGTTTATATAGAAATACTCACCAGGTTACTGTTCTTCCGTTATACATACGAGCAACCGAATCGAACAGAAGGTTGAATGGATAGTATATGGGTTGTATTCGATTATGATGTTATGCTGTGTATATAGTTATACACACTAGGTGACGGTATTCCCGTTTTACATACGAGCGACCGAAACGAACAGAAAGTTGAATGGATAGTCTGAACAATCAATGTATCTGGGTGGTATCCGATTATATCGCAATACTGTATATATAGTGATACTAACCAGGTAACTGTTCTTCCGTTACACATACTAGCGACTGGATCGAACAGAAGGTTATATGGTTAGACGAAACGATAATTGAAACTGAGTTGTATTCTATTATATCGTGGTGATGTTTATATAGAAATACTCACCAGGTTACTGTTCTTCCGTTATACATACGAGCAACCGAATCGAACAGAAGGTTGAATGGATAGTATATGGGTTGTATTCGATTATGATGTTATGCTGTGTATATAGTTAGACACACTAGGTGACGGTATTCCCGTTTCACATACGAGCGACCGAAACGAACAGAAAGTTGAATGGATAGTCTGAACAATCAATGTATCTGGGTGGTATCCGATTATATCGCAATACTGTATATATAGTGATACTTACCAGGTGACGGTACTTCCGTTACACATACTAGCGACTGATTCGAACAGAAGGTTAAATGGTTAGACAAAACGATAATTGTATCTGAGTTGTATTCGATGATATCGTGATGATGTTTATATAGCAATACTCACCAGGTAACTGTTCTTCCGTTTTACATACAAGCGACCGAATCGAGCAGGAGGTTGAATAGATAGATTGAACAATCATCGTATCTGGGTTGTATTCGATAATGTTTATATAGTTATACTCACCAGGTAACTGTTCTTCCGTTACACATACTAGCGACTGAATCGAACAGAAGGTTAAATGGTTAGACGAAACGATAATTGTATCTGAGTTGTATTCGATTATATCGTGGTGATGTTTATATAGAAATACTCACCAGGTAACTGTTCTTTCGTTTTCACATACAAGCGACCGAATCGAGGAGAAGGTCAAATGGATAGATTGAACAATCATCGTATCTGGGTTGTATTCGATTATGTTTATATAGTTATACTCACCAGGTAACTGTTCTTCCGTTACACATACTAGCGACTGAATCGAACAGAAGGTTAAATGGTTAGACGAAACGATAATTGAAACTGAGTTTTATTCGATTATATCGTGGTGATGTTTATATAGAAATACTCACCAGGTAACTGTTCTTTCGTTTTCACATACAAGCGACCGAATCGAGCAGAAGGTCAAATGGATAGATTGAACAATCATCGTATCTGGGTTGTATTCGATTATGTTTATATAGTTATACTCACCAGGTAACTGTTCTTTCGTTACACATACGAGCGACTGAATTGAACAGAAGGTTGAATGAATAGTATATGGGTTGTATTCGATTATGATGTTATGCTGTGTATATAGTTATACACACTAGGTGACGGTATTTTTGTTTTACATACGAGCGACCGAAACGAACAGAAAGTTGAATGGATAGTCTGAACAATCAATGTATCAGGGTGGTATCCGATTAAATCGCAATACTGTATATATAGTGATACATACCAGGTGACGGTACTTCCGTTACACATACTAGCGACTGAATCGAACAGAAGGTTAAATGGTTAGACGAAACGATAATTGTAACTGAGTTGTATTCTATTATATCGTGGTGATGTTTATATAGAAATACTCACCAGGTTACTGTTCTTCCGTTATACATACGAGCAACCGAATCGATCAGAAGGTTGAACGGATAGTATATGGGTTGTATTCGATTATGATGTTATGCTGTGTATATAGTTATACACACTAGGTGACGGTATTCCCGTTTTACATACGAGCGACCGAAACGAACAGAAAGTTGAATGGATAGTCTGAACAATCAATGTATCTGGGTGGTATCCGATTATATCGCAATACTGTATATAGATAGATAGATTTATTTGACAACTTTACATAAAATGTTTGCTGCAAGTCACACATTACAAGGAATTGTACAATAAATATACATACATATACATAACAATATACACAATTATAAATGACCAATTAAGTATAAGTCAACACAGTATAAAATACGATTACAATATAGAATCGATCACATAGATTCGGAAAAGGGTACAAAAAATCAATACAAACAAACATATAATATATATAACCCTACAAAATACATATACAACAAAGAAAACAAATGACCTTGGCAAGGTGTAAAATAATCTTTAAGAAAAAGTTGAATTTAAATATTCCCCAATGTTATAAAAACAGTTTTCCAACATAAATGATTTAATTTTAAGTTTAAAAGACTTCTGGTTGAGTAGCTTGATATATTCTGGTAAGTGGTTGTAAAGGTTTATATTCAGGGAGTTTTTCTGAGACTTTGTTAGTCTAAAGCACGGTTTTACGAGCAGTTCAGCATTTCTGGTCTGATAGTGATGTACATCACGATGTTTAGAGAAAAGACTTTTATTATTATGAATTACAAGAATGGTGTTATATATGAAAAGAGATGGTAATGGTAAGATTCCCAGGATTTTGAAAAAAGGTTTGCAGTGGTCTCTGTACTCCGCGTTCATTATTATTCTCATGGCCTTTTTCTGTTGTCTGAATATTTTAATTGAATGAGAGGAATCACCCCACAAAATTACGCCGTAATTTATGTGTGAATGAAACATGGCGAAATACGCAGTTTTCAAGGCAGGGAGGTCCACCACTCTTTTAAGTTGCCTAAGAGCAAAAAGGCTCTTGGAAAGTTTCACATTTAACTCATTGATGTGTGTTATCCAACATAAATTCCCATCAAGGGTTATACCCAGTAATTTACCATTTTGCTCGCTACTACTACTACTGTTGTTAGAATTACCTTTGTCTTCTCTTCATTTAGTTTCAGTTGATTAACTGAGAACCATTCAGTAGCCTGTTTCAAAGCTGTATCCTTATTTACAGATAACATCTGCAAATTTTTGCCGGTTGAGACTAGGGAAGTGTCATCTGCGAAAAGTACACTTTTGTTCGGCAACATAAAATTGCTAAAGTCATTGACATATATCAAAAATAACAAGGGTCCCAAAACAGACCCTTGGGGAACACCATGTAAAACATTTTCAACGCCAGAAAATGTTTCATTGACACACACTGACTGAGTTCTATCCGTCAAGTAGGATTTGAACAATTTGAGGGGTAGTCCTCTCACTCCATAGTATTCCAACTTGTCAAATAGAGAAACATGAGAAACACAGTCGAAGGCCTTAGAGAGGTCACACAGTGTAATGGCCACGATATCGCCACTCTCAAGTCCCTCAACAATATAACTCACGACCTTTAATAGAGCATCAGTTGTGGACTTTCCTGCTCTGAACCCATACTGGTAATTGCTGAAGAAATTATTCCTTACAAAATAATGAACTAACCTGTTTTTCAGGATGATTTCTAAAATTTTGCCCAGAACCGGAATTATTGAAATAGGACGATAATTGTCGACTACAGATTTATCACCCTTTTTCCACAATGGCAATACTTTTGCATATTTGAAACAAGTGGGAAAACACCCTGTAGTTATGCACAGGTTGAAAAGGGTAGTAAGTGGTTCAATGATTGCATCAATGATACCTTTTATTATTTCACTAGATAAGTCATAGCAATCCAGACATTTTGATTTTTTTAACGACAATACTGCCTCGATAACTTCACAAGACAATATGTGTGTAAGAAAAAAGGAGTTACACGCTGCGGAAAAGGAATTGATTAGGTCAACCGGAGTCTCAGTCGTGTGAGGCAAAGAGGATATTATATTTTCTGCCACGTTGGCAAAAAAATTGCTAAAGTTTTGAAGTGAAACATCAGGTATAACCTGTTTTTTGGGTTTTTTGTTAAGTTCATGATTAATTAATTGCCAACTACTTTTTGGCTTGTTCTCTGATTCAGAAATGTACTTATTATAAGCTCTTTTTTTATCGGTCATCAAGCGATATCTGTAGTGATTACGATAAGCCCTGTAGGCAGCGTAATCATCCTCATTTTTCGTGCAGTCACAAATAGTTTTTAAACAAGAGAGGTTTTCCCTGATTTCTCTCAATGAGTCATTAAACCACTTGACTGGAGGTTTGACTCGTTCGTGTACTTTTTTTTTTGGAAAACATTGCTTTCCATAGTTTCTCAAAATGTCTAGAAATTTGTTGGCATAATCACTAGTGTCTCGGCTATCTACGGTGAGTATATTCCAAGACACATTTTCCAAAAGGAGTTTCAGCTTTGAAATATTTTTTTCATTGATTTGTTTTCTCCATAATACTGTTTTAGGTGTATCACTACATTCAGCACTAATGATCATGTATTGTCCGTAATGATCAGATAAACACGGTTCCAACACTCCCGTTTTGAAATTTTCGTTTTCAATATTTGTCAAAATGTTGTCAATACAAGATGAAGAATGAGAGGTAACACGTGTATCTCCATATATAGTAATATTGATATTGAATGAATTTATCATACTAATGAGTTCGTCACGTTGAGTCGAATTAGATTTAAAATTCACATTGAAGTCTCCACAGATAATAATGTTGTTGCACAGACTGGTACACTTTACTAACAGATTCTCAAAATTATGTATGAATACCTCAAAGTCACCCAGACCGGACCTGTAACAGGTAATGATAATTGTCTTTAGGGACAATATCTCAATACCGCAGAACTCCGAATTTATCTCACTGTTAAAATCTTCACATTCAATAACCCTATATTTTATGTCAGACATGACAGAAATAGACACACCGCCGTGCTCTCTTTTTTCTCTACAAAAAAACGAGACTAAGTGGTAATTATGAATATTCATGGCTCTGAGGGCAAACTCACACAACCAGTGTTCTGATAAACAGATAATATCAAATTTATTTTTTTCCAGGAACAAGTTTAATTGATCCATCTTATTAGAAAGACATTGAATATTTATGTGAAAAACTGCAAAACCTTCATTAGCCTTGCCATTGTCATCATCAACAATAGGGTTTGTTAAATATTCTGTTGCACATATTATCTCTTGTGAAAAAACCGATTCACATGAGCGCCTTATACAATTATCACTATCGCTATTATTTGTGAATTCAATGTCCTTTATGATTTTTTCAGGTTTTCCTGAAGAGGATATAAAAAATGGTTATCTGCATCCTTTGTACTTACAAATATCAAATTATTGTGTTGTGTTTTAGTATCAGTACATGTAAAAGCAATTTTTTTAGCTATATCAGTGTTTTTTGAAAGTGATCCTCCGTTGCGGTTAAAATCTAAATATGTTATATTACCGATAGAATATTTGTTCAACCTAACTGAATATTCGTACAGTTTCATGTTAAATTTATAAATGAACTTATTAGTATTATAATCATTATTCAAATATGGTACTGACGTTAATATAATGTTTGTATGGGTACAATGTTTTATGATACTATTTATCGTTTTGAAAGAAGGGTATTTATTGTTATTCTTGAAGTCATTTGATCCTGCCATTATTATTATAAAATCATTGCTTGTATATTGTTTGGAGAGGGTAACCATATTTTCGATTACATTCTCGAAAATAGCAAACGGTTTACATATGGTTTGAATTGTGTAATTTTTAAGTTTGTTGTTCAATAATTTTGGTGAATTATATTTGTTTTGGTCACAAAGAATAAGAATTTTATTTTTTTCATAAATTATGTTTTGTGGTTTACTTAGCTGAATTTGTTGTTGTTCAAATTCAAAACTTATTTCCTTCGATCCATTTACTTCAGCATGAGCGTCTGTTTGTGAACTACAGTCAGTTTTCTTTTTCAAGGTGGGATCTTCATTGCACATTCCATTCTCACATTCGGTGGTTAGCCTTAGATCCATAACTTCACGTCTAAGCTTCATTAATTCGTCATTGTATGATTCATTTTCCCTAGAGAGTGTGTCAATGGATGTTAACATGTTTCGGCTTATGCTTTCCAGTTCAGATTTGTCTTCTTCAGCTTTTTCTAGAGATTTCTTTAACTCCTGAATTTCATCTAGAATTTTCACGTTTTTCGAAGTTTGTTCATTGAGTTTTTTTTTAGTTTCTGCCATAATCATCAATTGTTCCTTTATTTGTATTGTATAACTCTGTTCCGCTTCAAAAACTTCAGATTCAAAGTCGTGTGTTAATCTTTTCTGCCTTTTCAAGTAAGACTCTTTCACGTTCAAGTCATTTCTCAATTGTTCGATTTCATGTTTAAGTTCCTTTATTTGATCTTCATGATCATTTTCTTGCCCTTGGGCACATTTAGTCGAACATAGAATTTTATGGCCACTCACCACCACATGGTCTTTCTTTTTTTCCAAGCATTTAGGGTGAAAAATTCCTAAGCATTGGATGCAACAATAATTGGAGAAGTCCTTAGTTTTGCAGCATTTGAAGGAGCGTCCTGCCATTAGAGCCAAGTCCAGTCCTGTTCTCCAAAACTGGTATCGGCTTAAATTTATCGTAGCAGATAACTTTTTCCGCACAATTCTTTCACGGCGATTTTCAACACAGGAATTCACATCAGTCTTTTTTATGAATATGCGTTCATGTAGTATTTAATATACTTCACTGATTGTTTTTTTAGATTCGGTAGTTTTATCTGCACAACTCGATATGCAAAACAATATTCTTCGAATTAAATTAACAAACTTATAGCTTATTTCTCTTGGAGCTCAGAGAATCGTGTCACCTATCTTAACCTGATGCGATACTGAGATATAGTGATACTAACCAGGTGACGGTACTTCCGTTACACATACTAGCGACTGGATCGAACAGAAGGTTGAATGGTTAGACAAAACGATAATTGTAACTGAGTTGTATTCTATTATATCGTGGTGATGTTTATATAGAAATACTCACCAGGTTACTGTTCTTTCGTTTTCACATACAAGCGACCGAATCGAGCAGAAGGTCAAATGGATAGATTGAACAATCATCGTATCTGGGTTGTATTCGATTATGTTTATATAGTTATACTCACCAGGTTACTGTTCTTCCGTTACACATACTAGCGACTGAATCGAACAGAAGGTTAAATGGTTAGACGAAACGATAATTGAAACTGAGTTGTATTCTATTATATCGTGGTGATGTTTATATAGAAATACTCACCAGGTTACTGTTCTTCCGTTATACATACGAGCAACCGAATCGAACAGAAGGTTGAATGGATAGTATATGGGTTGTATTCGATTATGATGTTATGCTGTGTATATAGTTATACACACTAGGTGACGGTATTCCCGTTTCACATACGAGCGACCGAAACGAACAGAAAGTTGAATGGATAGTCTGAACAATCAATGTAAGTAGTAGAGCTAAGCCGCTTCTAGCTCACTTTGACCTCAAGTAACCCCGTGGATGGCATGTACATCAGCAGTGACCATACAGTAGGGGGGTCTAGTGAAGGTCACGAAGACATCTTCAATCTGAAGACATCTTCAATCTGAAGACATCTTCCATCTGAAGACATCTTGCAGACCACACCCTCAACTGGCACTACCCCCTTTGTCCTTTTACGCTGTACCCCCCTTTGGACCCTTAGCGCTGCGCAATCCGAAGACATCTTGTGACGTCATATTCCATTTAAAAAAAAGCCAGTACAATCGGGATTCGAACCCGCACCAATACGGTGCAAAGTTTCAAGACCAAACGCTTCGTCCACGCGGCCACTGCGGGACATATCAATTAACATTTCTAAAAATAAACCGATGCGGTTATTTGTGCTTTGTGGAACGTAGCAACCTCGGCAAGCGGGGAGCAGGGGAAACGAACAATGGCTTATTTATTCATTATACATCAGTGTATGAATAGAGATAATCGCATTCAAGGTCAGGTTCGCTGCATTCCAATGATGACTCAACATATCACGCCATGATGCAACAGCGTGATGTATTCGAGCAGATCCATGGAGCAGGGAAAGGAACAATGGCTTATTCATTCAATAAACATCAGTGTATTAATAGACATAATTGCATTCAAGGTCAGGCTCGCTGCATTCCATTGATGATTCAACATGATACAATATTTCGCGTAACGTTACAAAGATAAGAGACGACAAAGCGACTGCCACTGTTGAAAATTGAAACGTTTCAGAAAACGTTTCAATTTTCAACGATTGTAATTTTACATAATTTATTTTGTTTTAATCAAATCACCTTTCAGAATACCATTATAATATGTATGTTCTTGTTTATACCTCAGAGTCCTGAAGATGAAACAATAAAGTTTCGAAACGTCGACAATTTAGCAACTGGTTTTCTTCAACATTACGACCGAATTCTTGCCAATTCAACCCCTGAAATCAAATTCAACGGTCGCTATTCCATTCAACTAAAAAAATCTATGTAAACAATTCACAATCTCTTCGTGTAATGATTTTCTGGTCGTACCAGCTTTTCGACAAATTATCAAAAAATATTCACTTCCGGTTCATCAAAAATCGATAGAGAAAAACTAATGTTTTATTCGTAATCCCTATGACGTGTAGACTTCAAAAACATCAACTTCCGGTTTCACTTCCGGTTTCCATTTTTCTACTTGACATAGTCATATGGGTACTCTGAGAGAAGGATTTTTCACGGACATTCTGAATATATCATTTTACCTATGTACAAAGTCTCAAGGTTAAAGAGATATCAATCAAAATTAATCGGAATAATAAAAAAAATCTATGCAAACAATTCACAATCTCTTCGTGTAATGATTTTCTGGTCGATCCAGCTTCTCGATGAATTATCACGAAATATTCACTTTCCGTTCATCAAAAAACGATATAGAGAAACACTAATGGTATATTCGTAATCCCCATGACGTTTAGATTCCAAAAACATCAACTTCCGGTTTCACTTCCGGTTTCCATTTTGTCAGTAAACAGGTTCATGTGGGTACTCATTGAAAAGGATATTTCACGTACATTCCGAATATATTAACTTACCTATATACAAAGTCCAAAGGTTTGCGAGATATCAATCAAAATGTATCGAAATAATGAAAAAAACAAATAAAACTGCAAATCATCTCTTTAATTATCACTTTTCTAACTGATTCATCTTCTTGATGAATTATCGAAATATATCCTCTTCCAGTTCGTAAAGTAGCGAGATAAAGGGAAAATAATGAGATGTACGTGATCCTCATAACGTTCGGACTTCTAAACAACAACTTCCGGTTTCACTTCCGGTTACAATTTTTTCAGTAAACAGAGCCATGTAGGTACTTTGAGGAAATAATTTCTCACGGACATCCCGAATATATCAACTTACCTATATACAAGGTTTTCGAGATATCAACGGAAATTGGTGAAATAATCTAAACAACACTGTTATACGCGAGAAAGTGCTATGAAGAGTCGATTTGAGTCCACGGTTAACTCATGTTTCCATCGTTTCAATCAATATGCTAGTAGTAGACTATAATTTTTGTACAACTCATATCAAAAAACGCCATTCACACCATTCTGAAACCCTTCTAGGTGAAATGATAAGAAGAAAATCGATAATAAATTTTGAGGTAATCAATAACACATGGAATATAATCGGAAATCTCAAGGTGAATGTTTTAAGGTCATAGAGTTATCAAAATCTCCAAAAAATAACTCTGATCAAGGTATGTTTATATATTCAAAGGCTATATAACTATTGAGATCACATTATATTGGAACCAGATACTTCAATCATTAATCTTCTCAAAAAATATGTCTCGAAACAGATATAATTTTCTATATTCAGGACTGCACTTCCAGCATCGACAACACATGGAACATATTCGGAAATCTCGAGGTGTATGTTTCAAGGTCAAAGAATTATTGACATCTCAAAAACGGAGCTCTGATCAAAGTATAGTTATAAATTCCAAGACTGTATAACTATTCAGATCAAATTATATTGAAGCCAGATACTTCAATCATTAATCACCTCAAAAAATATGTCTCGATACAAATATACTTTTCTATAATTAGGATTGCTCTTTCAGCAGAGAGAATATGTGTTAACGTCTGCAGAAATCAATGTTTTCATACACAATATTTTCGATAGATCCAACAATGGAACCAACAGAATGATAAAATACAGGGATGTAAAAACTATCTATTCTGGAAGAAATATACTGGGTGTATAAGAAATGATACTTAGTGTTTTGAATAGGTGTACCGTTCGAAAAAATACAAATATACTGACTGGTACAGATACGTTTGAAAGGTAGAATTTGATAGTTGATGCTCAACGACTGGAACTTGAGAGCCTTGGTCACGTGAGGATGGTTATAGTTATATTATGATCAGTGATGAAATGAATTTAATATCGATGAATTATTGAAAAAGTATTCTAATATAGGAGAAAATAAATCATACATTTATGATCCTCATGATGAAAAGAGCACAAACTTTTGGTTTTACTTCCGGTGTCACCATTTTTCCAGCGAACAATGTTATATGGGTAATTCAGAAGAATGATTTTTCACGGACATTTCAAAAAGTCAACTTGCATATATTCTGAGTCTTAAGGCTTGCGGGATATAAACTAATTGTTATTTATTGATAAACATTCGATAACAATGACAAACGTAACGAATACAGCACACATATGTCTCGCAAATACAAAACACGCGCAGACGTCGCATTCTTATCAAAAAAGTGTCGAAAACGAATAATGGCACGACGAAAAGTCACGCATGCGTCTTACATACATCATACTGACGTCGTGTATCCGTCGAACATCTATCAAACAACGCCATCTAAAAACTTTGAATACGATGATTTCCATAAGAAAACGTCACGCATTCATCAAAAACAAGTAGAAAACATCAAAATTCATCACTTAAAAGTCACGCATACAACACAAATGCGTCGAATATTCGTCGTACAAACGTCACACCTCGTCGAAAATCTATCAAACAACGTGTGAAAACCCCATAAAAACGTACTGACATCGCAAATAAAGAATGGTAGCTGTTGAAGATTTGCATCTGGCATCTGACATTTGGTGTCCCAACATTTGACGTACTAAGATTTCCGTAGTTCACCAACATAACGTTGTAGATATAAATATAATTAAAATTCAACATTTCGTTCAGTCAAAAGTTGAAAAAAAAATTGAAGCGATGATGAGAATTTCAAAACATAGGACAATCATTGGAGAACGTCGAAAACGTTGAAAAAAAACATGCCGCATACGTCGTGCATACGTAGCGCATACGTCATAAATACGTCGTTAAAACGTCGCGCCTACGTCGAAAATCCATGATACAACGTGTAAAAACCTTGAAATGATAAGAAGCATGACAAGACAGCATTCATCGAATAACATTAAATATTTAAAAAAAAAAACTTCACGCATTCGTCGTACATACCTTGTACATACACCGCGCAGACGTCGTGCCTTCATCAAAAATCTATCAAAGAACGTATAAGAATTTAAAACCAATTGATAGCATGACGAAACGTCAGGCTTGAGTCATACATACATTGCATCGACGTCGTGTCCTTGTCAAAAATCAATCAAACAACGTGTGAAAACGTTCAAAACGATTAATGAATCTGATAAACGTCACTCATCCATTGAAAAAACATCACGTATGCGTCGTACATTCGTCGAAAATGCGACGTACATACCGATGTAAACATCGCATAAGCCTTCTGAAGTACGACTTTCAGATGCAATTATTAAAATTGACAAAAATTTATACAACATTCATACAATTTCACACCTTAATCAAACTTAGAAATCAAACATAAATAAATTCAAAAATCAATAAATGAAAAATTCAGTATGTTCAGATTATTTAAATGAGAAATATCATATGACAGATTTATCATTACAATCGAACCACTAAGATCAAGCTCACGTGGAGATATCTCAGTTCGACTGATAAAATTCAACGCGTGATATATCAATGAGAGTAACGTACTAGGTGTGACATTTCAACGACTGGGGCATACTGTAGGAGTGATATACCCCCGAACGATATTTGATGGGTGACATATCAACGTTAAAATGAATTTCATGTAGTACTTCAACGGATTTTTTTTATGAAGATTATAAATATCGACTACACGAAAATTGTAGGGATGTCATTGAAAAATTCAACGACAGACGACAAAGCGTACTAGAAGCAAGAAAGGCGAGTAATTGACAGATTCGACGATAGGGTCGATAGGAGTGAGTGAGTCATAGACGAATGACTCGGTGTTGAAACCAGATTATTATGATACAGGGTGATACAAAATTCTCAATGAATCATGACATGGAATATTCACTTCCGGATGGCGGAAGATCTACGTGTATTCGTATGAAGAGGACGTAAACAAAATTTCCACATACACATATGGGTGTGGTATCTGACCGAATAGCTATGTTTAAAACTTCAATTATAATCATTAACATCAGTTTTGAATTCGTTAAATTATGGTTACATGAAAATAGGACAGTATGTGACATGATACATCAAGACTATATTCATTTCATTATTGCTTCCAAATTCAAGCTGATCTATGTAATGAAATATGTATAATGAATCATTTTTCACCACCACTTCTACAATAATTCACCAACAGATTTCACCCTCAATGAAAAAACCATACACTTAGTTGAAAAGCCTCGATATCAATATAATGATGGATTCAGGAATGGTAGTAAATGGAATAACATCAAACCTAACGTCATACATGACGTAGAACCTGACATCATACGCGACGTCTGAGACGTGCGTAAGACGTTAGACTCAGGTTTTCGATCGAGTAAGCTTCATGAATGTGGAAGAGGATCGTTTGCTAGGTCACACTTTTTTTTCAAGTTTTCAAGAAATTCGCAAATTCATTAAATGGATCTGGTGGTAACAATAATCATTTTATAAAAACTAAAAAAATAATCCACTTTCATCTTTATAATTTGGTAAATGTTATACATAATAATTCCTAGAGGAAAAATAAAAACGAAGAATTATAGATTTTTATATATATTTCTCACATATTATTCAAATCTCTCAATACATTCATTTTATGAAGGAACAAATATTCCCTGAGTGCATTACTTACTAAACTGTCATTTGATATTTCACAAACTGAATACAGAGTTTCAAAATAATCAATATAACCAGCATCTTTATTGAAAATCGATTTAATCAAATTCAAAATATTATTATAAAATGTACAGAAGTTCATGTTTTCCAGTAAAACCACCCGATGGCTCACTAAACTTCGATGAACTTGAAGGATCTGCGTAGCATCCTCGACATCGATAAGGAACTCGACATCATGTTTTTTGACGAGTAGACATTTGATCCCATCAAACACCAATTGTGATACTTTGCAGAAATCTCCACATGGAAACGTTACTGGCTCATATTCATCTTGGTGGGTTGATAACTTCTCGTAGAAAAAATTGTCCAATGCTCGTTTCAGTAAATCAGTGAAAGTTTTCCATTCCGTTGTACAAAAAGATTGTTTATTTGGTTTGTATGGTTGTGATAAAATTATAGATGGATTGCATTTTCTTGCTGGACTCAAACCCACCCCTACCTGGAAGGCTCTCAACTGGAATAATGTGTAGAGTAGGTAATGTTCCTCGGCTCGGGCTGCATTTTCGTACATCTCCAACACTTCATCTAATTCTTGATGATATTCCGCACTATTGAAAGATGATTCGGTGAAATTTGAATCAATATCGTCTTCTGACACACTCACATAACCACTATCTCGACTTGATGTTGACATGATAGACTAAGTAAAAATACTTTCAGACTGAGATCAATTTTATGTATCTATTTATAGTCCCCCTCCACATTCGAGAACAATAGAGTTGAAATCATTATTGCGAGATGAATCTTGACATATCAAATATGAGAATAATGCTGATTCGAGTAGAATAGCAGAAAAACAAAGGTATTTCATGAATGCGTTGCTTATCTCCCCACATGATGCCCTGAGGAATGCAAAGTTGCATATCGAATATGAGATGTGATAAACATGATGATTCAGGGAGATAACATCAACATCATCACAATCTTTGAATTATGGTCGTGATTCATGATATCATCATCTACCACCTGCGAACTAATCAAAGATCTCTTCTATATTGTCGATTCATCTGATGAAATACAGAGAATAAGCATGACATTATCATCGCCAAATGAAATCCGAACCACCACATGTGAAAACCCCAAATTGATGGATAATATATGACGTATGACAGAGGCGTACTAGGACTGCTGGAGTTTGGCGTCTGACGTCTGACAGTTAACGTTTGACGATACGTCATGCATACGAAGTCTTTTTTCAATAGAAAATCTATCAATCAACGCACAAAAACTTCAAAAACAATGGAAAGCATGACGAAACGTCAAGCATGCGTCATACATACATCGCGCAGACATCGTGTATTTCTTAAAAATCTATCAAACAATATATTGAAACTATAAAATCGAGTACTAGCATGACTAGATATAATGCATTCATCAAATAACATCGAAAACGATGAAAAACATCACGCATACGTCATGCAACTTATGTCAACTGTCAAGTATAGCTCGACCAATCAGAAGCCGTCATATCCCAAACCACTCTGTTTTTGGCGGGAAATTAAAGTTATTTTTATGATATCACCCCTTAGCCCCCCAGGTCACCGCTGTGCCCCCTTTATGCGTAACACGGTAGACTCTGAGTTTAGGTGGGGCTTCGTGACGTCAGATTCAGAGGTTAGGTTAGGTTGGGTCTCGAGACGTTAGACTCAGAGGTTATGTTAGGGCCCCGTGACGTTCGATTCTAACGTTAGGTAAGGTTGGATCTCGAGACGTTAGGTCGTTAGGTTAGGTTAGGTCGGAGACCTAACCTATCTTCTGAGGCTAACGTCTCGAGATCCAACCTAACCTAACGTTAGAATCGAACGTCACGGGGCCCTAACATAACCTCTGAGTCTAACGTCTCGAGACCCAACCTAACCTAACCTCTGAATCTGACGTCACGAAGCCCCACCTAAACTCAGAGTCTACCGTGTTACGCATAACTGGGGCACAGCGGTGACCTGGGGGGCTAAGGGGTGATATCATAAAAATAACTTTAATTTCCCGCCAAAAAAGAGTGGTTTGGGATATGACGGCTTCTGATTGATCGAGCTATACTTGACAGTTGACATAAGTTGCATGACGTATGCGTGATGTTTTTCATCGTTTTCGATGTTATTTGATGAATGCATTATATCTAGTCATGCTAGTACTCGTTTTTATAGTTTCAATATATTGTTCGATAGATTTTTAAGACATACACGATGTCTGCGCGATGTATGTATGACGCATGCTTGACGTTTCGTCATGCTTTCCATTGTTTTTGAAGTTTTTGTGCGTTGATTGATAGATTTTCTATTGAAAAAAGACTTCGTATGCATGACGTATCGTCAAACGTTAACTGTCAGACGTCAGACGCCAAACTCCAGCAGCCCTAGTACGCCTCTGTCATACGTCATATATTATCCATCAATTTGGGGTTTTCACATGTGGTGGTTCGGATTTCATTTGGCGATGATAATGTCATGCTTATTCTCTGTATTTCATCAGATGAATCGACAATATAGAAGAGATCTTTGATTAGTTTGCAGGTGGTAGATGATGATATCATGAATCACGACAATAATTCAAAGATTGTGATGATTTTGATGTTATCTTCCTGAATCATCATGTTTATCACATCTCATATTCGATATGCAACTTTGCATTCCTCAGGGCATCATGTGGGGAGATAAGCAACGCATTCATGAAATACCTTTGTTTTTCTGCTATTCTACTTGAATCAGCATTATTCTCATATTTGATATGTCAAGATTCATCTCGCAATAATGATTTCAACTCTATTGTTCTCGAATGTGGAGGGGGACTATAAATAGATACATGAAATTGATCTCAGTCTGAAAGTATTTTTACTTAGTCTATCATGTCAACATCAAGTCGAGATAGTGGTTATGTGAGTGTGTCAGAAGACGATATTGATTCAAATTTCACCGAATCATCTTTCAATAGTGCGGAATATCATCAAGAATTAGATGAAGTGTTGGAGATGCACGAAAATGCAGCCCGAGCCGAGGAACATTACCTACTCTACACATTATTCCAGTTGAGAGCCTTCCAGGTAGGGGTGGGTTTGAGTCCAGCAAGAAAATGCAATCCATCTATAATTTTATCACAACCATACAAACCAAATAAACAATCTTTTTGTACAACGGAATGGAAAACTTTCACTGATTTACTGAAACGAGCATTGGACAATTTTTTCTACGAGAAGTTATCAACCCACCAAGATGAATATGAGCCAGTAACGTTTCCATGTGGAGATTTCTGCAAAGTATCACAATTAGTGTTTGATGGGATCAAATGTCTACTCGTCAAAAAACATGATGTCGAGTTCCTTATCGATGTCGAGGATGCTACGCAGATCCTTCAAGTTCATCGAAGTTTAGTGGGCCATCAGGTGGTTTTACTGGAAAACATGAACTTCTGTACATTTTATAATAATATTTTGAATTTGATTAAATCGATTTTCAATAAAGATGCTGGTTATATTGATTATTTTGAAACTCTGTATTCAGTTTGTGAAATATCAAATGACAGTTTAGTAAGTAATGCACTCAGGGAATATTTGTTCCTTCATAAAATGAATATATTGAGATATTTGAATAATATGTGAGAAATATATATAAAAATCTATAATTCTTCGTTTTTATTTTTCCTCGAGGAATTATTATGTATAACATTTACCAAATTATAAAGATGAAAGTGGATTATTTTTTTAGTTTTTATAAAATGATTATTGTTACCACCAGATCCATTTAATGAATTTGCGAATTTCTTGAAAACTTGAAAAAAAAGTGTGACCTAGCAAACGATCCTCTTCCACATTCATAAAGCTCACTCGATCGAAAACCTGAGTCTAACGTCTTACGCACGTCTCAGACGTCGCGTATGATGTCAGGTTCTACGTCATGTATGACGTTAGGTTTGATGTTATTCCATTTACTACCATTCCTGAATCCATCATTATATTGATATCGAGGCTTTTCAACTAAGTGTATGGTTTTTTCATTGAGGGTGAAATCTGTTGGTGAATTATTGTAGAAGTGGTGGTGAAAAATGATTCATTATACATATTTCATTACATAGATCAGCTTGAATTTGGAAGCAATAATGAAATGAATATAGTCTTGATGTATCATGTCACATACTGTCCTATTTTCATGTAACCATAATTAAACGAATTCAAAACTGATGTTAATGATTATAATTGAAGTTTTAAACATAGCTATTCGGTCAGATACCACACCCATATGTGTATGTGGAAATTTTGTTTACGTCCTCTTCATACGAATACACGTAGATCTTCCGCCATCCGGAAGTGAATATTCCATGTCATGATTCATTGAGAATTTTGTATCACCCTGTATCATAATAATCTGGTTTCAACACCGAGTCATTCGTCTATGACTCACTCACTCCTATCGACCCTATCGTCGAATCTGTCAATTACTCGCCTTTCTTGCTTCTAGTACGCTTTGTCGTCTGTCGTTGAATTTTTCAATGACATCCCTACAATTTTCGTGTAGTCGATATTTATAATCTTCATAAAAAAATCCGTTGAAGTACTACATGAAATTCATTTTAACGTTGATATGTCACCCATCAAATATCGTTCGGGGGTATATCACTCCTACAGTATGCCCCAGTCGTTGAAATGTCACACCTAGTACGTTACTCTCATTGATATATCACGCGTTGAATTTTATCAGTCGAATTGAGATATCTCCACGTGAGCTTGATCTTAGTGGTTCAATTGTAATGATAAATCTGTCATATGATATTTCTCATTTAAATAATCTGAACATACTGAATTTTTCATTTATTGATTTTTGAATTTATTTATGTTTGATTTCTAAGTTTGATTAAGGTGTGAAATTGTATGAATGTTGTATAAATTTTTGTCAATTTTAATAATTGCATCTGAAAGTCGTACTTCAGAAGGCTTATGCGATGTTTACATCGGTATGTACGTCGCATTTTCGACGAATGTACGACGCATACGTGATGTTTTTTCAATGGATGAGTGACGTTTATCAGATTCATTAATCGTTTTGAACGTTTTCACACGTTGTTTGATTGATTTTTGACAAGGACACGACGTCGATGCAATGTATGTATGACTCAAGCCTGACGTTTCGTCATGCTATCAATTGGTTTTAAATTCTTATACGTTCTTTGATAGATTTTTGATGAAGGCACGACGTCTGCGCGGTGTATGTACAATGTATGTACGACGAATGCGTGAAGTTTTTTTTTTTAAATATTCAATGTTATTCGATGAATGCTGTCTTGTCATGCTTCTTATCATTTCAAGGTTTTTACACGTTGTATCATGGATTTTCGACGTAGGCGCGACGTTTTAACGACGTATTTATGACGTATGCGCTACGTATGCACGACGTATACGGCATGTTTTTTTTCAACGTTTTCGACGTTCTTCAATGACTGTCCTATGTTTTGAAATTCTCATCATCGCTTCAATTTTTTTTTAACTTTTGACTGAACGAAAGGTTGAATTTTAATTATATTTATATCTACAACGTTATGTTGGTGAACTACGGAAATCTTAGTACGTCAAATGTTGGGACACCAAATGTCAGATGCCAGATGCAAATCTTCAACAGCTACCATTCTTTATTTGCGATGTCAGTACGTTTTTATGGGGTTTTCACACGTTGTTTGATAGATTTTCGACGAGGTGTGACGTTTGTACGACGAATATTCGACGCATTTGTGTTGTATGCGTGACTTTTAAGTGATGAATTTTGATGTTTTCTACTTGTTTTTGATGAATGCGTGACGTTTTCTTATGGAAATCATCGTATTCAAAGTTTTTAGATGGCGTTGTTTGATAGATGTTCGACGGATACACGACGTCAGTATGATGTATGTAAGACGCATGCGTGACTTTTCGTCGTGCCATTATTCGTTTTCGACACTTTTTTGATAAGAATGCGACGTCTGCGCGTGTTTTGTATTTGCGAGACATATGTGTGCTGTATTCGTTACGTTTGTCATTGTTATCGAATGTTTATCAATAAATAACAATTTGTTTATATCCCGCAAGCCTTGAGACTCAGAATATATGCAAGTTGACTTTTCGAAATGTCCGTGAAAAATCATTCTTCTGAATTACCCATATAACATTGTTCGCTGGAAAAATGGTGACACCGGAAGTAAAACCAAAAGTTTGTGCTCTTTTCATCATGAGGATCATAAATGTATGATTTATTTTCTCCTATATTAGAATACTTTTTCAATAATTCATCAATATAAAATTCATTTCGTCACTGATCATAATATAACTATAACCATCCTCACGTGACCAAGGCTCTCAAGTTCCAGTCGTTGAGCATCAACTATCAAATTCTACCTTTCAAACGTATCTGTACCAGTCAGTATATTTGTATTTTTTCGAACGGTACACCTATTCAAAACACTAAGTATCATTTCTTATACACCCAGTATATTTCTTCCAGAATAGATAGTTTTTACATCCCTGTATTTTATCATTCTGTTGGTTCCATTGTTGGAGCTATCGAAAATATTGTGTATGAAAACATTGATTTCTGCAGACGTTAACACATATTCTCTCTGCTGAAAGAGCAATCCTAATTATAGAAAAGTATATTTGTATCGAGACATATTTTTTGAGGTGATTAATGATTGAAGTATCTGGCTTCAATATAATTTGATCTGAATAGTTATACAGTCTTGGAATTTATAACTATACCTTGATCAGAGCTCCGTTTTTGAGATGTCAATAATTCTTTGACCTTGAAACATACACCTCGAGATTTCCGATTATGTTCCATGTGTTGTCGATGCTGGAAGTGCAGTCCTGAATATAGAAAATTATATCTGTTTCGAGACATATTTTTTGAGAAGATTAATGATTGAAGTATCTGGTTCCAATATGATGTGATCTCAATAGTTATATAGCCTTTGAATATATAAACATACCTTGATCAGAGTTATTTTTTGGAGATTTTGATAACTCTATGACCTTAAAACATTCACCTTGAGATTTCCGATTATATTCCATGTGTTATTGATTACCTCAAAATTTATTATCGATTTTCTTCTTATCATTTTACCTAGAAGGGTTTCAGAATGGTGTGAATGGCGTTTTTTGATATGAGTTGTACAAAAATTATAGTCTACTACTAGCATATTGATTGAAACGATGGAAACATGAGTTAACCGTGGACTCAAATCGACTCTTCATAGCACTTTCTCGCGTATAACAGTGTTGTTTAGATTATTTCACCAATTTCCGTTGATATCTCGAAAACCTTGTATATAGGTAAGTTGATATATTCGGGATGTCCGTGAGAAATTATTTTCTCAAAGTACCTACATGGCTCTGTTTACTGAAAAAATTGTAACCGGAAGTGAAACCGGAAGTTGTTGTTTAGATGTCCGAACGTTATGAGGATCACGAACATCTCATTATTTTCCCTTTATCTCGCTACTTTACGAACTGGAAGAGGATATATTTCGATAATTCATCAAGAAGATGAATCAGTTAGAAAAGTGATAATCAAAGAGATGATTTGCAGTTTTATTTGTTTTTTTCATTATTTCGATACATTTTGATTGATATCTCGCAAACCTTTGGACTTTGTATATAGGTAAGTTAATATATTCGGAATGTACGTGAAATATCCTTTTCAATGAGTACCCACATGAACCTGTTTACTGACAAAATGGAAACCGGAAGTGAAACCGGAAGTTGATGTTTTTGGAATCTAAACGTCATGGGGATTACGAATATACCATTAGTGTTTCTCTATATCGTTTTTTAATGAACGGAAAGTGAATATTTCGTGATAATTCATCGAGAAGCTTTATCGACCAGAAAATCATTACACGAAGAGATTGTGAATTGTTTGCATAGATTTTTTTTATTATTCCGATTAATTTTGATTGATATCTCTTTAACCTTGAGACTTTGTACATAGGTAAAATGATATATTCAGAATGTCCGTGAAAAATCCTTCTCTCAGAGTAAACATATGACTATGTCAAGTAGAAAAATGGAAACCGGAAGTGAAACCGGAAGTTGATGTTTTTGAAGTCTACACGTCATAGGGATTACGAATAAAACATTAGTTTTTCTCTATCGATTTTTGATGAACCGGAAGTGAATATTCTTTGATAATTTGTCGAAAAGCTGGTACGACCAGGAAATCATTACACGAAGAGATTGTGAATTGTTTACATTGATTTTTTTCATTATTTCGATCAATTTCGATTGATATCTCTTTGACCTTGAGACTTTGTACATAGGTAAAATGATATATTTAGAATGTCCGTGAAAAATCCTTCTCTCAGAGTACCCACATGACTATGTTAAGTGGAAAAATGGAAACCGGAAGTGAAAACGGAAATTTTTGTTTTTGGAATCTACACGTCATGGGGATTATGAATAAAACATTAGTTTTTCTCTATTTCGATTTTAAAGAATACGTTACATGCGGACTCAGTGAAATGTGAGAAATGTTTGGTCTGCTAATTGTTCCAGGAATTCATGTCGATAAGAAAACATGATTCATGATATCATTGTCGGCCACGTGCAAACTTATCAATGATCTCTTTGTTCATCAATATATTGAATAAAAGGCTGATGTAAGCATGACATCATCATTGCTATCCATGAATAATTATGGTCTTGATATATGATATCATCATTAACCACCTGCAAAGTAATGAAAGGCTCCATTCATTGTTGATATATCGACGAAATGTAGAGATTGCATCATCTTGTGCAATTTGGATTATTATTACAACGCTTTTTATTACTTCTAATTGAAACGTCCGTAGCATCATTGTTAGGGTGTGACCAAGAAATAGCGGCCACTTGACATTTGACATTTGACATTTGACATTTGACATTTGACATTTGACATTTGACATTTGACATTTGACATTTGACATTTGACATTTGACATTTGACATTTGACATTTGACATTTGACATTTGACATTTGACATTTGACATTTGACATTTGACATTTGACATTTGACATTTGACATTTGACATTTGACATTTGACATTTGACATTTGACATTTGACATTTGACATTTGACATTTGACATTTGACATTTGACATTTGACATTTGACATTTGACATTTGACATTTGACATTTGACATTTGACATTTGACATTTGACATTTGACATTTGACATTTGACATTTGACATTTGACATTTGACATTTGACATTTGACATTTGACATTTGACATTTGACATTTGACATTTGACATTTGACATTTGACATTTGACATTTGACATTTGACATTTGACATTTGACATTTGACATTTGACATTTGACATTTGACATTTGACATTTGACATTTGACATTTGACATTTGACATTTGACATTTGACATTTGACATTTGACATTTGACATTTGACATTTGACATTTGACATTTGACATTTGACATTTGACATTTGACATTTGACATTTGACATTTGAAATTTGACATTTGACATTTGACATTTGACATTTGACATTTGACATTTGACATTTGACATTTGACATTTGACATTTGACATTTGACATTTGACATTTGACATTTGACATTTGACATTTGACATTTGACATTTGACATTTGACATTTGACATTTGACATTTGACATTTGACATTTGACATTTGACATTTGACATTTGACATTTGACATTTGACATTTGACATTTGACATTTGACATTTGACATTTGACATTTGACATTTGACATTTGACATTTGACATTTGACTTTTGGCTGCCAAACATTAGATGTCAGACGCCTAACTTCGGGCAGCCACACTCCGTTATCCATCAAGTATCCACGTGGTGGTTCGGATTCTACTTTGGTAGGTACGTTATGGGATATCTTCCGATATTTTCAAACGTCTGGCATCAATGCATTATATTTTCAAACGTCTGGCAACAGTGGCAGTCGCTTTGTCGTCTCTTATCTTTGTAACGTTACGCGAAATATTGTATCATGTTGAATCATCAATGGAATGCAGCGAGCCTGACCTTGAATGCAATTATGTCTATTAATACACTGATGTTTATTGAATGAATAAGCCATTGTTCCTTTCCCTGCTCCATGGATCTGCTCGAATACATCACGCTGTTGCATCATGGCGTGATATGTTGAGTCATCATTGGAATGCAGCGAACCTGACCTTGAATGAGATTATCTCTATTCATACACTGATGTATAATGAATAAATAAGCCATTGTTCGTTTCCCCTGCTCCCCGCTTGCCGAGGTTGCTACGTTCCACAAAGCACAAATAACCGCATCGGTTTATTTTTAGAAATGTTAATTGATATGTCCCGCAGTGGCCGCGTGGACGAAGCGTTTGGTCTTGAAACTTTGCACCGTATTGGTGCGGGTTCGAATCCCGATTGTACTGGCTTTTTTTTAAATGGAATATGACGTCACAAGATGTCTTCGGATTGCGCAGCGCTAAGGGTCCAAAGGGGGGTACAGCGTAAAAGGACTAAGGGGGTAGTGCCAGTTGAGGTTGTGGTCTGCAAGATTTCTTCAGATGGAAGATGTCTTCAGATTGAAGATGTCTTCAGATTGAAGATGTCTTCGTGACCTTCACTAGACCCCCCTACTGTATGGTCACTGCTGATGGACATGCCATCCACGGGGTTACTTGAGGTCAAAGTGAGCTAGAAGCGGCTTAGCTCTACTACTAATGTATCTGGGTGGTATCCGATTATATCGCAATACTGTATATATAGTGATACTTACCAGGTGACGGTACTTCCGTTACACATACTAGCGACTGAATCGAACAGAAGGTTGAACGGTTAGACAAAACGATGATTGTATCTGAGTTGTATTCGATGATATCGTGATGATGTTTATATAGCAATACTCACCAGGTAACTGTTCTTCCGTTTCACATACAAGCGAACGAATCGAGCAGGAGGTTGAATAGATAGATTGAACAATCATCGTATCTGGGTTGTATTCGATAATGTTTATATAGTTATACTCACCAGGTAACTGTTCTTCCGTTACACATACTAGCGACTGAATCGAACAGAAGGTTAAATGGTTAGACGAAACGATAATTGTATCTGAGTTGTATTCGATTATATCGTGGTGATGTTTATATAGAAATACTCACCAGGTAACTGTTCTTTCGTTTTCACATACAAGCGACCGAATCGAGCAGAAGGTCAAATGGATAGATTGAACAATCATCGTATCTGGGTTGTATTCGATTATGTTTATATAGTTATACTCACCAGGTAACTGTTCTTCCGTTACACATACTAGCGACTGAATCGAACAGAAGGTAAAATGGTTAGACGAAACGATAATTGAAACTGAGTTGTATTCGATTATATCGTGGTGATATTTATATAGAAATACTCACCAGGTAACTGTTCTTTCGTTTTCACATACAAGCGACCGAATCGAGCAGAAGGTCAAATGGATAGATTGAACAATCAACGTATCTGGGTTGTATTCGATTATGTTTATATAAATATACTCACCAGGTAACTGTTCTTCCGTTACACATACGAGCGACTGAATTGAACAGAAGGTTGAATAGATAGTATATGGGTTGTATTCGATTATGATGTTATGCTGTGCATATAGTTATACACACTAGGTGACGGTATTCTTGTTTTACATACGAGCGACCGAAACGAACAGAAAGTTGAATGGATAGTCTGAACAATCAATGTATCAGGGTGGTATCCGATTATATCGCAATACTGTATATATAGTGATACATACCAGGTGACGGTACTTCCGTTACACATACTAGCGACTGAATCGAACAGAAGGTTAAATGGTTAGACGAAACGATAATTGTAACTGAGTTGTATTCTATTATATCGTGGTGATGTTTATATAGAAATACTCACCAGGTTACTGTTCTTCCGTTATACATACGAGCAACCGAATCGAACAGAAGGTTGAATGGATAGTATATGGGTTGTATTCGATTATGATGTTTTGCTGTGTATATAGTTATACACACTAGGTGACGGTATTCCCGTTTTACATACGAGCGACCGAAACGAACAGAAAGTTGAATGGATAGTCTGAACAATCAATGTATCTGGGTGGTATCCGATTATATCGCAATACTGTATATATAGTGATACTAACCAGGTGACGGTACTTCCGTTACACATACTAGCGACTGAATCGAACAGAAGGTTAAATGGTTAGACGAAACGATAATTGTAACTGAGTTGTATTATATTATATCGTGGTGATGTTTATATAGAAATACTCACCAGGTTACTGTTCTTTCGTTTTCACATACAAGCGACCGAATCGAGCAGAAGGTCAAATGGATAGATTGAACAATCATCGTATCTGGGTTGTATTCGATTATGTTTATATAGTTATACTCACCAGGTAACTGTTCTTCCGTTACACATACTAGCGACTGAATCGAACAGAAGGTTAAATGGTTAGACGAAACGATAATTGTATCTGAGTTGTATTCGATTATATCGTGGTGATGTTTATATAGAAATACTCACCAGGTAACTGTTCTTTCGTTTTCACATACAAGCGACCGAATCGAGCAGAAGGTCAAATGGATAGATTGAACAATCATCGTATCTGGGTTGTATTCGATTATGTTTATATAGTTATACTCACCAGGTAACTGTTCTTCCGTTACACATACTAGCGACTGAATCGAACAGAAGGTAAAATGGTTAGACGAAACGATAATTGAAACTGAGTTGTATTCGATTATATCGTGGTGATATTTATATAGAAATACTCACCAGGTAACTGTTCTTTCGTTTTCACATACAAGCGACCGAATCGAGCAGAAGGTCAAATGGATAGATTGAACAATCAACGTATCTGGGTTGTATTCGATTATGTTTATATAAATATACTCACCAGGTAACTGTTCTTCCGTTACACATACGAGCGACTGAATTGAACAGAAGGTTGAATAGATAGTATATGGGTTGTATTCGATTATGATGTTATGCTGTGCATATAGTTATACACACTAGGTGACGGTATTCTTGTTTTACATACGAGCGACCGAAACGAACAGAAAGTTGAATGGATAGTCTGAACAATCAATGTATCAGGGTGGTATCCGATTATATCGCAATACTGTATATATAGTGATACATACCAGGTGACGGTACTTCCGTTACACATACTAGCGACTGAATCGAACAGAAGGTTAAATGGTTAGACGAAACGATAATTGTAACTGAGTTGTATTCTATTATATCGTGGTGATGTTTATATAGAAATACTCACCAGGTTACTGTTCTTCCGTTATACATACGAGCAACCGAATCGAACAGAAGGTTGAATGGATAGTATATGGGTTGTATTCGATTATGATGTTTTGCTGTGTATATAGTTATACACACTAGGTGACGGTATTCCCGTTTTACATACGAGCGACCGAAACGATCAGAAAGTTGAATGGATAGTCTGAACAATCAATGTATCTGGGTGGTATCCGATTATATCGCAATACTGTATATATAGTGATACTAACCAGGTGACGGTACTTCCGTTACACATACTAGCGACTGAATCGAACAGAAGGTTAAATGGTTAGACGAAACGATAATTGTAACTGAGTTGTATTATATTATATCGTGGTGATGTTTATATAGAAATACTCACCAGGTTACTGTTCTTTCGTTTTCACATACAAGCGACCGAATCGAGCAGAAGGTCAAATGGATAGATTGAACAATCATCGTATCTGGGTTGTATTCGATTATGTTTATATAGTTATACTCACCAGGTAACTGTTCTTCCGTTACACATACTTGCGACTGAATCGAACAGAAGGTTAAATGGTTAGACGAAACGATAATTGAAACTGAGTTGTATTCTATTATATCGTGGTGATGTTTATATAGAAATACTCACCAGGTTACTGTTCTTCCGTTATACATACGAGCAACCGAATCGAACAGAAGGTTGAATGGATAGTATATGGGTTGTATTCGATTATGATGTTATGCTGTGTATATAGTTATACACACTAGGTGACGGTATTCCCGTTTCACAAACGAGCGACCGAAACGAACAGAAAGTTGAATGGATAGTCTGAACAATCAATGTATCTGGGTGGTATCCGATTATATCGCAATACTGTATATATAGTGATACTTACCAGGTGACGGTACTTCCGTTACACATACTAGCGACTGAATCGAACAGAAGGTTAAATGGTTAGACAAAACGATAATTGTATCTGAGTTGTATTCGATGATATCGTGATGATGTTTATATAGCAATACTCACCAGGTAACTGTTCTTTCGTTTTACATACAAGCGACCGAATCGAGCAGGAGGTTGAATAGATAGATTGAACAATCATCGTATCTGGGTTGTATTCGATAATGTTTATATAGTTATACTCACCAGGTAACTGTTCTTCCGTTACACATACTAGCGACTGAATCGAACAGAAGGTTGAATGGTTAGACGAAACGATAATTGTATCTGAGTTGTATTCGATTATATCGTGGTGATGTTTATATAGGAATACTCACCAGGTAACTGTTCTTTCGTTTTCACATACAAGCGACCGAATCGAGCAGAAGGTAAAATGGATAGATTGAACAATCATCGTATCTGGGTTGTATTCGATTATGTTTATATAGTTATACTCACCAGGTAACTGTTCTTCCGTTACACATACTAGCGACTGAATCGAACAGAAGGTTAAATGGTCAGACGAAACGATAATTGAAACTGAGTTGTATTCGATTATATCGTGGTGATGTTCATATAGAAATACTCACCAGGTAACTGTTCTTTCGTTTTCACATACAAGCGACCGAATCGAGCAGAAGGTCAAATGGATAGATTGAACAATCATCGTATCTGGGTTGTATTCGATTATGTTTATATAGTTATACTCACCAGGTAACTGTTCTTCCGTTACACATACGAGCGACTGAATTGAACAGAAGGTTGAATGGATAGTATATGGGTTGTATTCGATTATGATGTCATACTGTGTATATAGTTATACACACTAGGTGACGGTATTCTTGTTTTACATACGAGCGACCGAAACGAACAGAAAGTTGAATGGATAGTCTGAACAATCAATGTATCAGGGTGGTATCCGATTATATCGCAATACTGTATATATAGTGATACATACCAGTTGACGGTACTTCCTTTACACATACTAGCGACTGAATCGAACGGAAGGTTAAATGGTTAGACGAAACGATAATTGTAACTGAGTTGTATTCTATTATATCGTGGTGATGTTTATATAGAAATACTCACCAGGTTACTGTTCTTCCGTTATACATACGAGCAACCGAATCGAACAGAAGGTTGAATGGATAGTATATGGGTTGTATTCGATTATGATGTTATGCTGTGTATATAGTTATACACACTAGGTGACGGTATTCCCGTTTTACATACGAGCGACCAAAACGAACAGAAAGTTGAATGGATAGTCTGAACAATCAATGTATCTGGGTGGTATCCGATTATATCGCAATACTGTTTATATAGTGATACTAACCAGGTGACGGTACTTCCGTTACACATACTAGCGACTGAATCGAACAGAAGGTTAAATGGTTAGACGAAACGATAATTGTAACTGAGTTGTATTCTATCATATCGTGGTGATGTTAATATAGAAATACTCACCAGGTTACTGTTCTTTCGTTTTCACATACAAGCGACCGAATCGAGCAGAAGGTCGAATGGATAGATTGAACAATCATCGTATCTGGGTTGTATTCGATTATGTTTATATAGTTATACTCACCAGGTAACTGATCTTCCGTTACACATACTAGCGACTGAATCGAACAGAAGGTTAAATGGTTAGACGAAACGATAATTGAAACTGAGTTGTATTCTAATATATCGTGGTGATGTTCATATAGAAATACTCACCAGGTTACTGTTCTTCCGTTATACATACGAGCAACCGAATCGAACAGAAGGTTGAATGGATAGTATATGGGTTGTATTCGATTTTGATGTTATGCTGTGTATATAGTTATACACACTAGGTGACGGTATTCCCGTTTAACATACGAGCGACCGAAACGAACAGAAAGTTGAATGGATAGTTTGAACAATCAATGTATCTGGGAGGTATCCGATTATATCGCGATACTGTATATATAGTGATACTTACCAGGTGACGGTACTTCCGTTACACATACTAGCGACTGAATCGAACAGAAGGTTAAATGGTTAGACAAAACGATAATTGTATCTGAGTTGTATTCGATGATATCGTGATGATGTTTATATAGCAATACTCACCAGGTAACTGTTCTTTCGTTTTACATACAAGCGACCGAATCGAGCAGGAGGATGAATAGATAGATTGAACAATCATCGTATCTGGGTTGTATTCGATAATGTTTATATAGTTATACTCACCAGGTAACTGTTCTTCCGTTACACATACTAGCGACTGAATCGAACAGAAGGTTAAATGGTTAGACGAAACGATAATTGTATCTGAGTTGTATTCGATTATATCGTGGTGATGTTTATATGGAAATACTCACCAGGTAACTGTTCTTTCGTGTTCACATACAAGCGACCGAATCGAGCAGAAGGTCAAATGGATAGATTGAACAATCATCGTATCTGGGTTATATTCGATTATGTTTATATAGTTATACTCACCAGGTAACTGTTCTTCCGTTACACATACGAGCGACTGAATTGAACAGAAGGTTGAATGAATAGTATATGGGTTGTATTCGATTATGATGTTATGCTGTGTTTATAGTTATACACACTAGGTGACGGTATTCTTGTTTTACATACGAGCGACCGAAACGAACAGAAAGTTGAATGGATAGTCTGAACAATCAATGTATCAGGGTGGTATCCGATTATATCGCAATACTGTATATATAGTGATACATACCAGGTGACGGTACTTCCGTTACACATACTAGCGACTGAATCGAACAGAAGGTTAAATGGTTAGACGAAACGATAATTGTAACTGAGTTGTATTCTATTATATCGTGGTGATGTTTATATAGAAATACTCACCAGCTTACTGTTCTTCCGTTATACATACGAGCAACCGAATCGAACAGAAGGTTGAATGGATAGTATATGGGTTGTATTCGATTATGATGTTATGCTGTGTATATAGTTATACACACTAGGTGACGGTATTCCCGTTTTACATACGAGCGACCGAAACGAACAGAAAGTTGAATGGATAGTCTGAACAATCAATGTATCTGGGTGGTATCCGATTATATCGCAATACTGTATATATAGTGATACTAACCAGGTGACGGTACTTCCGTTACACATACTAGCGACTGAATCGAACAGAAGGTTAAATGGTTAGACGAAACGATAATTGTATCTGAGTTGTATTCTATTATATCGTGGTGATGTTTATATAGAAATACTCACCAGGTTACTGTTCTTTCGTTTTCACATACAAGCGACCGAATCGAGCAGAAGGTCAAATGGATAGATTGAACAATCATCGTATCTGGGTTGTATTCGATTATGTTTATATAGTTATACTCACCAGGTAACTGTTCTTCCGTTACACATACGAGCGACTGAATTGAACAGAAGGTTGAATGGATAGTATATGGGTTGTATTCGATTATGATTTCATGCTGTGTATATAGTTATACACTCTAGGTGACGGTATTCTTGTTTTACATACGAGCGACCGAAACGAACAGAAAGTTGAATGGATAGTCTGAACAATCAATGTATCAGGGTGGTATCCGATTATATCGCAATACTGTATATATAGTGATACATACCAGGTGACGGTACTTCCGTTACACATACTAGCGACTGAATCGAACAGAAGGTTAAATGGTTAGACGAAACGATAATTGAAACTGAGTTGTATTCTATTATATCGTGGTGATGTTTATATAGAAATACTCACCAGGTTACTGTTCTTCCGTTATACATACGAGCAACCGAATCGAACAGAAGGTTGAATGGATAGTATATGGGTTGTATTTGATTATGATGTTATGCTGTGTATATAGTTATACACACTAGGTGACGGTATTCCCGTTTCACATACGAGCGACCGAAACGAACAGAAAGTTGAATGGATAGTCTGAACAATCAATGTATCTGGGTGGTATCCGATTATATCGCAATACTGTATATATAGTGATACTAACCAGGTGACGGTACTTCCGTTACACATACTAGCGACTGAATCGAACAGAAGGTTAAATGGTTAGACGAAACGATAATTGTAACTGAGTTGTATTCTATTATATCGTGGTGATGTTTATATAGAAATACTCACCAGGTTACTGTTCTTTCGTTTTCACATACAAGCGACCGAATCGAGCAGAAGGTCAAATGGATAGATTGAACAATCATCGTATCTGGGTTGTATTCGATTATGTTTATATAGTTATACTCACCAGGTAACTGTTCTTCCGTTACACATACGAGCGACTGAATTGAACAGAAGGTTGAATGGATAGTATATGGGTTGTATTCGATTATGATTTCATGCTGTGTATATAGTTATACACACTAGGTGACGGTATTCTTGTTTCACATACGAGCGACCGAAACGAACAGAAAGTTGAATGGATAGTCTGAACAATCAATGTATCAGGGTGGTATCCGATTATATCGCAATACTGTATATATAGTGATACATACCAGGTGACGGTACTTCCGTTACACATACTAGCGACTGAATCGAACAGAAGGTTAAATGGTTAGACGAAACGATAATTGAAACTGAGTTGTATTCTATTATATCGTGGTGATGTTTATATAGAAATACTCACCAGGTTACTGTTCTTCCGTTATACATACGAGCAACCGAATCGAACAGAAGGTTGAATGGATAGTATATGGGTTGTATTTGATTATGATGTTATGCTGTGTATATAGTTATACACACTAGGTGACGGTATTCCCGTTTCACATACGAGCGACCGAAACGAACAGAAAGTTGAATGGATAGTCTGAACAATCAATGTATCTGGGTGGTATCCGATTATATCGCAATACTGTATATATAGTGATACTTACCAGGTGACGGTACTTCCGTTACACATACAAGCGACTGAATCGAACAGAAGGTTAAATGGTTAGACAAAACGATAATTGTATCTGAGTTGTATTCGATGATATCGTGATGATGTTTATGTAGCAATACTCACCAGGTAACTGATCTTTCGTTTTCACATACAAGCGACCGAATCGAGCAGAAGGTCAAATGGATAGATTGAACAATCATCGTATCTGGGTTGTATTCGATTATGTTTATATAGTTATACTCACCAGGTAACTGTTCTTCCGTTACACATACTAGCGACTGAATCGAACAGAAGGTTAAATGGTTAGACGAAACGATAATTGAAACTGAGTTGTATTCGATTATATCGTGGTGATGTTCATATAGAAATACTCACCAGGTAACTGTTCTTTCGTTTTCACATACAAGCGACCGAATCGAGCAGAAGGTCAAATGGATAGATTGAACAATCATCGTATCTGGGTTGTATTCGATTATGTTTATATAGTTATACTCACCAGGTAACTGTTCTTCCGTTACACATACGAGCGACTGAATTGAACAGAAGGTTGAATGGATAGTATATGGGTTGTATTCGATTATGATGTTATGCTGTGTATATAGTTATACACACTAGGTGACGGTATTCTTGTTTTACATACGAGCGACCGAAACGAACAGAAAGTTGAATGGATAGTCTGAACAATCAATGTATCAGGGTGGTATCCGATTATATCGCAATACTGTATATATAGTGATACATACCAGGTGACGGTACTTCCGTTACACATACTAGCGACTAAATCGAACAGAAAATTAAATGGTTAGACGAAACGATAATTGTAACTGAGTTGTATTCTATTATATCGTGGTGATGTTTATATAGAAATACTCACCAGGTTACTGTTCTTCCGTTATACATACGAGCAACCGAATCGAACAGAAGGTTGAATGGATAGATTGAACAATCATCGTATCTGGGTTGTATTCGATTATGTTTATATAGTTATACTCACCAGGTAACTGTTCTTCCGTTACACATACTAGCGACTGAATTGAAAAGAAGGTTGAATGGATAGTATATGGGTTGTATTCGATTATGATGTTATGCTGTGTATATAGTTATACACACTAGGTGACGGTGACCAAAACGAACAGAAAGTTGAATGTATAGTCTGAACAATCAATGTATCAGGGTGGTATCCGATTATATCGCAATACTGTATATATGGTGATACATACCAGGTGACGGTACTTCCGTTACACATACTAGCGACTGAATCGAACAGAAGGTTAAATGGTTAGACGAAACGATAATTGTAACTGAGTTGTATTCTATTATATCGTGGTGATGTTTATATAGAAATACTCACCAGGTTACTGTTCTTCCGTTATACATACGAGCAACCGAATCGAACAGAAGGTTGAATGGATAGTATATGGGTTGTATTCGATTATGATGTTATGCTGTGTATATAGTTATACACACTAGGTGACGGTATTCCCGTTTTACATACGAGCGACCGAAACGAACAGAAAGTTGAATGGATAGTCTGAACAATCAATGTATCTGGGTGGTATCCGATTATATCGCAATACTGTATATATAGTGATACTAACCAGGTGACGGTACTTCCGTTACACATACTAGCGACTGAATCGAACAGAAGGTTAAATGGTTAGACGAAACGATAATTGTAACTAAGTTGTATTCTATCATATCGTGATGATGTTTATATAGAAATACTCACCAGGTTACTGTTCTTTCGTTTTCACATACAAGCGACCGAATCGAGCAGAAGGTCAAATGGATAGATTTAACAATCATCGTATCTGGGTTGTATTCGATTATGTTTATATAGTTATACTCACCAGGTAACTGTTCTTCCGTTACACATACTAGCGACTGAATCGAACAGATGGTTAAATGGTTAGACGAAACGATAATTGTATCTGAGTTGTATTCGATGATATCGTGATGATGTTCATATAGCAATACTCACCAGGTAACTGTTCTTCCGTTTTACATACAAGCGACCGAATCGAGCAGAAGGTTGAATTCAGTATAGATTGAACAATCATCGTATCTGGGTTGTATTCGATTATGTTTATATAGTTATACTCACCAGGTAACTGTTCTTCCGTTATACATACGAGCGACTGAATTGAACAGAAGGTTGAATGGATAGTATATGGGTTGTATTCGATTATGATGTTATGCTGTGTATATAGTTATACACACTAGGTGACGGTATTCTTGTTTCACATACGAGCGACCGAAACGAACAGAAAGTTGAATGGATAGTCTGAACAATCAATGTATCAGGGTGGTATCCGATTATATCGCAATACTGTATATATAGTGATACATACCAGGTGACGGTACTTCCGTTACACATACTAGCGACTAAATCGAACAGAAAATTAAATGGTTAGACGAAACGATAATTGTAACTGAGTTGTATTCTATTATATCGTGGTGATGTTTATATAGAAATACTCACCAGGTTACTGTTCTTCCGTTATACATACGAGCAACCGAATCGAACAGAAGGTTGAATGGATAGTATATGGGTTGTATTCGATTATGATGTTATGCTGTGTATATAGTTATACACACTGGGTGACGGTATTCCCGTTTTACATACGAGCGACCGAAACGAACAGAAAGTTGAATGGATAGTCTGAACAATCAATGTATCTGGGTGGTATCCGATTATATCGCAATACTGTATATATAGTGATACTAACCAGGTGACGGTACTTCCGTTACACATACTAGCGACTGAATCGAACAGAAGGTTAAATGGTTAGACAAAACGATAATTGTAACTGAGTTGTATTCTATTATATCGTGGTGATGTTTATATAGAAATACTCACCAGGTTACTGTTCTTTCGTTTTCACATACAAGCGACCGAATCGAGAAGAAGGTCAAATGGATAGATTGAACAATCATCGTATCTGGGTTGTATTCGATTATGTTTATATAGTTATACTCACCAGGTAACTGTTCTTCCGTTACACATACTAGCGACTGAATCGAACAGAAGGTTAAATGGTTAGACGAAACGATAATTGAAACTGAGTTGTATTCTATTATATCGTGGTGATGTTTATATAGAAATACTCACCAGGTTACTGTTCTTTCGTTTTCACATACAAGCGACCGAATCGAGCAGAAGGTCAAATGGATAGATTGAACAATCATCGTATCTGGGTTGTATTCGATTATGTTTATATAGTTATACTCACCAGGTAACTGTTCATTCGTTACACATACTAGCGACTGAATCGAACAGAAGGTTAAATGGTTAGACGAAACGATAATTGAAACTGAGTTGTATTCTATTATATCGTGGTGATGTTTATATAGAAATACTCACCAGGTTACTGTTCTTCCGTTATACATACGAGCAACCGAATCGAACAGAAGGTTGAATGGATAGTATATGGGTTGTATTTGATTATGATGTTATGCTGTGTATATAGTTATACACACTAGGTGACGGTATTCCCGTTTTACATACGAGCGACCGAAACGAACAGAAAGTTGAATGGATAGTCTGAACAATCAATGTATCTGGGTGGTATCCGATTATATCGCAATACTGTATATATAGTGATACTAACCAGATGACGGTACTTCCGTCACACATACTAGCGACTGAATCGAACAGAAGGTTAAATGGTTAGACGAAACGATAATTGTATCTGAGTTGTATTCTATTATATCGTGGTGATGTTTATATAGAAATACTCACCAGGTTACTGTTCTTTCGTTTTCACATACAAGCGACCGAATCGAGCAGAAGGTCAAATGGATAGATTGAACAATCATCGTATCTGGGTTGTATTCGATTATGTTTATATAGTTATACTCACCAGGTAACTGTTCTTCCGTTACACATACGAGCGACTGAATTGAACAGAAGGTTGAATGGATAGTATATGGGTTGTATTCGATTATGATTTCATGCTGTGTATATAGTTATACACTCTAGGTGACGGTATTCTTGTTTTACATACGAGCGACCGAAACGAACAGAAAGTTGAATGGATAGTCTGAACAATCAATGTATCAGGGTGGTATCCGATTATATCGCAATACTGTATATATAGTGATACATACCAGGTGACGGTACTTCCGTTACACATACTAGCGACTGAATCGAACAGAAGGTTAAATGGTTAGACGAAACGATAATTGAAACTGAGTTGTATTCTATTATATCGTGGTGATGTTTATATAGAAATACTCACCAGGTTACTGTTCTTCCGTTATACATACGAGCAACCGAATCGAACAGAAGGTTGAATGGATAGTATATGGGTTGTATTTGATTATGATGTTATGCTGTGTATATAGTTATACACACTAGGTGACGGTATTCCCGTTTCACATACGAGCGACCGAAACGAACAGAAAGTTGAATGGATAGTCTGAACAATCAATGTATCTGGGTGGTATCCGATTATATCGCAATACTGTATATATAGTGATACTAACCAGGTGACGGTACTTCCGTTACACATACTAGCGACTGAATCGAACAGAAGGTTAAATGGTTAGACGAAACGATAATTGTAACTGAGTTGTATTCTATTATATCGTGGTGATGTTTATATAGAAATACTCACCAGGTTACTGTTCTTTCGTTTTCACATACAAGCGACCGAATCGAGCAGAAGGTCAAATGGATAGATTGAACAATCATCGTATCTGGGTTGTATTCGATTATGTTTATATAGTTATACTCACCAGGTAACTGTTCTTCCGTTACACATACGAGCGACTGAATTGAACAGAAGGTTGAATGGATAGTATATGGGTTGTATTCGATTATGATTTCATGCTGTGTATATAGTTATACACACTAGGTGACGGTATTCTTGTTTCACATACGAGCGACCGAAACGAACAGAAAGTTGAATGGATAGTCTGAACAATCAATGTATCAGGGTGGTATCCGATTATATCGCAATACTGTATATATAGTGATACATACCAGGTGACGGTACTTCCGTTACACATACTAGCGACTGAATCGAACAGAAGGTTAAATGGTTAGACGAAACGATAATTGAAACTGAGTTGTATTCTATTATATCGTGGTGATGTTTATATAGAAATACTCACCAGGTTACTGTTCTTCCGTTATACATACGAGCAACCGAATCGAACAGAAGGTTGAATGGATAGTATATGGGTTGTATTTGATTATGATGTTATGCTGTGTATATAGTTATACACACTAGGTGACGGTATTCCCGTTTCACATACGAGCGACCGAAACGAACAGAAAGTTGAATGGATAGTCTGAACAATCAATGTATCTGGGTGGTATCCGATTATATCGCAATACTGTATATATAGTGATACTTACCAGGTGACGGTACTTCCGTTACACATACAAGCGACTGAATCGAACAGAAGGTTAAATGGTTAGACAAAACGATAATTGTATCTGAGTTGTATTCGATGATATCGTGATGATGTTTATGTAGCAATACTCACCAGGTAACTGATCTTTCGTTTTCACATACAAGCGACCGAATCGAGCAGAAGGTCAAATGGATAGATTGAACAATCATCGTATCTGGGTTGTATTCGATTATGTTTATATAGTTATACTCACCAGGTAACTGTTCTTCCGTTACACATACTAGCGACTGAATCGAACAGAAGGTTAAATGGTTAGACGAAACGATAATTGAAACTGAGTTGTATTCGATTATATCGTGGTGATGTTCATATAGAAATACTCACCAGGTAACTGTTCTTTCGTTTTCACATACAAGCGACCGAATCGAGCAGAAGGTCAAATGGATAGATTGAACAATCATCGTATCTGGGTTGTATTCGATTATGTTTATATAGTTATACTCACCAGGTAACTGTTCTTCCGTTACACATACGAGCGACTGAATTGAACAGAAGGTTGAATGGATAGTATATGGGTTGTATTCGATTATGATGTTATGCTGTGTATATAGTTATACACACTAGGTGACGGTATTCTTGTTTTACATACGAGCGACCGAAACGAACAGAAAGTTGAATGGATAGTCTGAAGAATCAATGTATCAGGGTGGTATCCGATTATATCGCAATACTGTATATATAGTGATACATACCAGGTGACGGTACTTCCGTTACACATACTAGCGACTAAATCGAACAGAAAATTAAATGGTTAGACGAAACGATAATTGTAACTGAGTTGTATTCTATTATATCGTGGTGATGTTTATATAGAAATACTCACCAGGTTACTGTTCTTCCGTTATACATACGAGCAACCGAATCGAACAGAAGGTTGAATGGATAGTATATGGGTTGTATTCGATTATGATGTTATGCTGTGTATATAGTTATACACACTGGGTGACGGTATTCCCGTTTTACATACGAGCGACCGAAACGAACAGAAAGTTGAATGGATAGTCTGAACAATCAATGTATCTGGGTGGTATCCGATTATATCGCAATACTGTATATATAGTGATACTAACCAGGTGACGGTACTTCCGTTACACATACTAGCGACTGAATCGAACAGAAGGTTAAATGGTTAGACAAAACGATAATTGTAACTGAGTTGTATTCTATTATATCGTGGTGATGTTTATATAGAAATACTCACCAGGTTACTGTTCTTTCGTTTTCACATACAAGCGACCGAATCGAGAAGAAGGTCAAATGGATAGATTGAACAATCATCGTATCTGGGTTGTATTCGATTATGTTTATATAGTTATACTCACCAGGTAACTGTTCTTCCGTTACACATACTAGCGACTGAATCGAACAGAAGGTTAAATGGTTAGACGAAACGATAATTGAAACTGAGTTGTATTCTATTATATCGTGGTGATGTTTATATAGAAATACTCACCAGGTTACTGTTCTTTCGTTTTCACATACAAGCGACCGAATCGAGCAGAAGGTCAAATGGATAGATTGAACAATCATCGTATCTGGGTTGTATTCGATTATGTTTATATAGTTATACTCACCAGGTAACTGTTCATCCGTTACACATACTAGCGACTGAATTGAAAAGAAGGTTGAATGGATAGTATATGGGTTGTATTCGATTATGATGTTATGCTGTGTATATAGTTATACACACTAGGTGACGGTGACCAAAACGAACAGAAAGTTGAATGTATAGTCTGAACAATCAATGTATCACGGTGGTATCCGATTATATCGCAATACTGTATATATGGTGATACATACCAGGTGACGGTACTTCCGTTACACATACTAGCGACTGAATCGAACAGAAGGTTAAATGGTTAGACGAAACGATAATTGTAACTGAGTTGTATTCTATTATATCGTGGTGATGTTTATATAGAAATACTCACCAGGTTACTGTTCTTCCGTTATACATACGAGCAACCGAATCGAACAGAAGGTTGAATGGATAGTATATGGGTTGTATTCGATTATGATGTTATGCTGTGTATATAGTTATACACACTAGGTGACGGTATTCCCGTTTTACATACGAGCGACCGAAACGAACAGAAAGTTGAATGGATAGTCTGAACAATCAATGTATCTGGGTGGTATCCGATTATATCGCAATACTGTATATATAGTGATACTAACCAGGTGACGGTACTTCCGTTACACATACTAGCGACTGAATCGAACAGAAGGTTAAATGGTTAGACGAAACGATAATTGTAACTAAGTTGTATTCTATCATATCGTGATGATGTTTATATAGAAATACTCACCAGGTTACTGTTCTTTCGTTTTCACATACAAGCGACCGAATCGAGCAGAAGGTCAAATGGATAGATTTAACAATCATCGTATCTGGGTTGTATTCGATTATGTTTATATAGTTATACTCACCAGGTAACTGTTCTTCCGTTACACATACTAGCGACTGAATCGAACAGATGGTTAAATGGTTAGACGAAACGATAATTGTATCTGAGTTGTATTCGATGATATCGTGATGATGTTCATATAGCAATACTCACCAGGTAACTGTTCTTCCGTTTTACATACAAGCGACCGAATCGAGCAGAAGGTTGAATTCAGTATAGATTGAACAATCATCGTATCTGGGTTGTATTCGATTATGTTTATATAGTTATACTCACCAGGTAACTGTTCTTCCGTTATACATACGAGCGACTGAATTGAACAGAAGGTTGAATGGATAGTATATGGGTTGTATTCGATTATGATGTTATGCTGTGTATATAGTTATACACACTAGGTGACGGTATTCTTGTTTCACATACGAGCGACCGAAACGAACAGAAAGTTGAATGGATAGTCTGAACAATCAATGTATCAGGGTGGTATCCGATTATATCGCAATACTGTATATATAGTGATACATACCAGGTGACGGTACTTCCGTTACACATACTAGCGACTAAATCGAACAGAAAATTAAATGGTTAGACGAAACGATAATTGTAACTGAGTTGTATTCTATTATATCGTGGTGATGTTTATATAGAAATACTCACCAGGTTACTGTTCTTCCGTTATACATACGAGCAACCGAATCGAACAGAAGGTTGAATGGATAGTATATGGGTTGTATTCGATTATGATGTTATGCTGTGTATATAGTTATACACACTGGGTGACGGTATTCCCGTTTTACATACGAGCGACCGAAACGAACAGAAAGTTGAATGGATAGTCTGAACAATCAATGTATCTGGGTGGTATCCGATTATATCGCAATACTGTATATATAGTGATACTAACCAGGTGACGGTACTTCCGTTACACATACTAGCGACTGAATCGAACAGAAGGTTAAATGGTTAGACAAAACGATAATTGTAACTGAGTTGTATTCTATTATATCGTGGTGATGTTTATATAGAAATACTCACCAGGTTACTGTTCTTTCGTTTTCACATACAAGCGACCGAATCGAGAAGAAGGTCAAATGGATAGATTGAACAATCATCGTATCTGGGTTGTATTCGATTATGTTTATATAGTTATACTCACCAGGTAACTGTTCTTCCGTTACACATACTAGCGACTGAATCGAACAGAAGGTTAAATGGTTAGACGAAACGATAATTGAAACTGAGTTGTATTCTATTATATCGTGGTGATGTTTATATAGAAATACTCACCAGGTTACTGTTCTTTCGTTTTCACATACAAGCGACCGAATCGAGCAGAAGGTCAAATGGATAGATTGAACAATCATCGTATCTGGGTTGTATTCGATTATGTTTATATAGTTATACTCACCAGGTAACTGTTCATTCGTTACACATACTAGCGACTGAATCGAACAGAAGGTTAAATGGTTAGACGAAACGATAATTGAAACTGAGTTGTATTCTATTATATCGTGGTGATGTTTATATAGAAATACTCACCAGGTTACTGTTCTTCCGTTATACATACGAGCAACCGAATCGAACAGAAGGTTGAATGGATAGTATATGGGTTGTATTTGATTATGATGTTATGCTGTGTATATAGTTATACACACTAGGTGACGGTATTCCCGTTTCACATACGAGCGACCGAAACGAACAGAAAGTTGAATGGATAGTCTGAACAATCAATGTATCTGGGTGGTATCCGATTATATCGCAATACTGTATATATAGTGATACTTACCAGGTGACGGTACTTCCGTTACACATACTAGCGACTGAATCGCACAGAAGGTTAAATGGTTAGACAAAACGATATTTGTATCTGAGTTGTATTCGATGATATCGTGATGATGTTTATATAGCAATACTCACCAGGTAACTGTTCTTTCGTTTTACATACAAGCGACCGAATCGAGCAGGAGGTTGAATAGATAGATTGAACAATCATCGTATCAGGGTTGTATTCGATAATGTTTATATAGTTATACTCACCAGGTAACTGTTCTTCCGTTACACATACTAGCGACTGAATCGAACAGAAGGTTAAATGGTTAGACGAAACGATAATTGTATCTGAGTTGTATTCGATTATATCGTGGTGATGTTTATATGGAAATACTCACCAGGTAACTGTTCTTTCGTTTTCACATACAAGCGACCGAATCGAGCAGAAGGTCAAATGGATAGATTGAACAATCATCTTATCTGGGTTGTATTCGATTATGTTTATATAGTTATACCCACCAAGTAACTGTTCTTCCGTTATACATACGAGCGACTGAATTGAACAGAAGGTTGAATGGATAAACTAAACAATGATCGATGGCGTCTGATGATGATGAATTTACGGACGCTCTCAACGATCGGGAAGAAATTAAAATATTCTATAAATGTTGTGCTAAAAAAGTGTGCAAAACAGTGACTTGTGTGAATTGTTTCGCTAGCTACCACACAAGCTGTGCAAAAGCTACAAATAACATTAAAATGATTGGCGGAAATAAAGCCATGTGTTGTGATAAAAAAGTAAATGAAAACCTTCAAAAGGCACTGGAAAACAGTGAAAGAATAAAATATCTGGAAGAAATTCTACGAGAAGTGCGAGGTAGGAATAGTGCTCTTGAACTTGCAAATAAACTATTATTGGATAAAATGAATTTGCTGGAAAATAAGAATTAGGTTAGGGATGATAGTCAGCATGAATCCAAACCAAGCTACAGTGCAACTGTAAGAAGCTCATCTACTACCACCACCAACCAACAGATGGATGCACCTTCACACCCGCCTGTCATTGTGGTTACTGAGCCCAAGAGCATAAAACATAAATTGATTAATCAGAAGCAGAGCAGAACTACACGACTTTCTGGCCCTGGTTCGTCGGTTGAGAACAATACTGGAAACACTGTTGTGCCAAATGTCACCAATGTCAGTGTCACTCAGCATCAATCAAAAACAAAAACCAATCAACAAAACAATTTCCATATTAACACTGTGAAGCAGGCAATTCTGGAAGCCCAATCTACTGTGAAAATGAATGAGATTCAAGAGCTGGAGGATCAAGAATGGAAAATTCCGAAAAAAAAGTTCAATCGCCGGTTCGTCGTAGGTGGAAATTGTGATGTAGACCTCGGAATAAAAGCTGTGCCAAAAAAAGTTTCTCTCCACGTGCCACGACTGAAACCTGATACAAAAGCAGAAGATTTGAGAGCAATGCTAGCTCTGCAATTTCCAGAAGTTCAATGTGAACAACATAATTCAAGGTATCCTGAATTGTATGCATCCTTGAAGGTTACCATCAATCATGATAACTTCAGGAAAGCATGGAATAGAAAAGTTTGGCCAGAAGGAGCATTGGTAACGAAGTTTTTCATGAAACAGAGGATACCGACCGAAGTTGGGGCTCAACAGGTTCCTCAGTCACACTAAATAATATACACCCAGCAGAACATGAGAGTGAATTTGAACTAAGCAACCACAGTCTAAACATTGGACATGTCAATGTTCAATGCATCAGAAATAAACTGATAACTATAGAATTGTTTGCAGCAAAACATAATCTCCATGTCCTATGTTTAACAGAACACTGGGCCACTGAACTGGAGTTGAAATCCTTAAGTATACCAAACTATTCTCTGATAAGTTATTTTTGCAGGATAAACTATCAGCATGGTTGGGCTGCCATTTATATACTGGATGATCTGAAAAATACCCTGAAACTGAAAAATATCAAATACATTCAAAATCTTGCTTCAGAAATGATTTTAGAGACATGTGCCATCTCCCTTACACTCAAAAATAGAAAGTTGAATATTGTTACTATTTATAGGCCACCATCAGGTAATGTTAATAGTTTTAATACAAATCTAATAGCAGTACTACAACACATTACTAAAAATAACGAGTCTATAATTGTCTGTGGAGACCTCAATATTGACTATTTAAATAACAATGTGGATAAGGTATTACTAATGGATACTCTAAATAGTTTCAAACTTAATGTGTGCTTGGATGTACCAACTAGAATTATGACAAATAAAAACAATCATACATCAAGAACGGCAATAGACTATCTCATCACAAATATGTGTACTGAAATGTATCAGGCATACATGGTTGATCCAGGTATAGCTGATCATCTAGCACAAATAATGAATTGTAAGGTTGTAGAAATGAGTGTACAAAGTATGGATATCTTATACTATGCTAGACAATTCTCATCTGACAATATTAACAAGTTTCAATATTCTCTAGGTACTCAAAACTGGGGGGAACTTTGTCTTATTGATAACATAGATGAAGCATTTCAAAAATTTGTGGAGTTGTTCAACAGCTGCCTCAATAACTCTTGTCCATTGATTGCAAAAAACAGGAAGAAAAGAAATAATATAACTAGCAGTAAAAATTGGCTAACTCAAGAATTAATAACAGAAAGCAAAAAACTAAAAGATTTGTTCTGGTTGGCAAATCAACTTGAAGATCATGGTTTGCGAACTGAGTATAAAAACAAAAAAAGAGTTTATTATAGCAATATCAAGCGAGCGAAAAAAGAGTATTATGAACAACGTATAGGCACTGCAGTAAACAGTTCAAGAGAGGTGTGGAGGCTGGTCAATGAACAACTCAACAAACATCCCAAACACACTGTTACAACATTAAAAATTAACAACATATCAACAAACGATTCAAAAATTATTGCCACTCACTTTGGAGAATTCTTTTCACACTCTGTTGAAAATAAAATAGCTGAACACTATGACAAAAATGGCTTACCTACAGATTGTACATCTAGCATCTACAATGAACATTCATTTTTTCTAGAACCTACCACTCCCGAGGAAGTCATGGAGATCATAAACAATCTAAAAGACAAACCATGTACTGGTATAGATGAAATTTCCACGAAATCCCTGAAAATCTCATCTGAAATTATTTCAAATATCCTAGCATTCCTAATAAACAAATGTTTTGAAGAAGCTATTTTTCCAAATATTCTCAAAACTGCAATAATTTTACCCATATTCAAGAAGGGTGATTCGCAGGACAGTGAAAACTATAGACCAATTTCAATTCTGAGTATTCTATCAAAGATCATCGAAAAACTACTAATGATAAGATTAACAAGATTCCTCAATAGGTTCAATATATTAACAAAATACCAGCATGGTTTCCAACATAATAAATCTGTTGAAACAGCTACTGTTCAACTACTACAATATATTTACAATGAGATTGATAAAAGACATCATGTAGTAGGGATGTTTTTTGACTTAAGTAAAGCTTTCGACACCCTCAATATTGAATTCATCATCTTCAAGCTTGATAAGCTTGGGATTAGGGGAATCCCATTGAATTTTATCAAATCATTTCTGAGTGAACGCAAACAAAGAATCAAAGTGGCTCACAATATCTCGGGGGACTACGAAATCACTCGTGGTGTCCCACAAGGTTCTGTATTAGGACCACTAATATTTTTGCTATTTGTAAATGATCTTCCATCCCTAATTACTGACGGCCAAATCGTGATGTATGCTGATGACAACTCATTGATTCTATCAGGACAATGCGCTGAGGACCTCGAAACTAAAATAAGCACCATTCTGGCAATATATCAAGAGTGGTGTTACAAGAATATCCTTCTTTTGAATATGGGAAAAACTGAATGCATTTATTTTTCTAAGAAAAGAAAACCACCTGATAATTTACGAAATATATTACCTACCGATACATTCTCCACAAACACAAAGTTCCTAGGAACCAGAATCGACAATCATTTATGTTGGGATCTCCACATAGACCATGTTTGCAATGAACTGAATAGTGCCTACTTTGCCATCCGGCAGCTGAAGAGTATGTTCCACTTGAAATACCTGGTGGATGTGTATTATGCTCTAGCATTTTCTCATTTCTCATGTAATGTTATTGCTTGGGGATTGGCAAATGGAATAAATCGAGTCTTTGTGTTGCAAAAAAGGCTGGTCAGATTACTTTTCAACCTGAAGCCAAGAGATACCTGTCGTAACCACTTCATAAAGAACCGAATATTAACCATCCATTGTATTTATATTTTCTATACAGTCAAGTACATTAATAAAAATTATTCGAGTTTCCAAGAAAATCAACTAAATCGGGTACACAATACTAGGCAAGGCAGCCTCCTACAAACTCGTCAACACAATTCTTCATTATATGAAAAGTCCCCCCATCATGCTGGTATCATTTTATATAACAAATTACCTGCTGAAATTAGAAATGCAAAAACCACAAGGAAATTTCAACACGATCTTAAAGATTTTCTGATCAAAAATGCCTTTTATAGTGTAAATGAATATTTAAATATCTAAATTTTAACCTGTAAAATTGTACATGTATGGTGTAAAAACTCATCAAGTTTTACACAATGTAACTTGTCTTTACTTGTAATTAGTCTTTACTTGTGATTTTATTGTTTCTTTGTATTGTTATCATCCTGTTATTTTGATTTATTTTCTTTTAATATTTCTGACAAAATAAATTAATTGTAATTAATTGTTTTGTAAGCATTGTTTACTTGCTACTTTTTTTAATGACTTTCATATATATACACTGTATATCTTACATGACAATAAACTCTATCTATCTATCTATCTATCTATCTATCTATCTGGGGTTGTATTCGATTATATCGTGGTGATGTTTATATAGAAATACTCACCAGGTAACTGTTCTTTCGTTTTCACATACAAGCGACCGAATCGAGCAGAAGGTCAAATGGATAGATTGAACAATCATCGTATCTGGGTTGTATTCGATTATGTTTATATAGTTATACTCACCAGGTAACTGTTCTTCCGTTACACATACGAGCGACTGAATTGAACAGAAGGTTGAATGGATAGTATATGGGTTGTATTCGATTATGATGTTATGCTGTGTATATAGTTATACACACTAGGTGACGGTATTCTTGTTTTACATACGAGCGACCGAAACGAACAGAAAGTTGAATGGATAGTCTGAACAATCAATGTATCAGGGTGGTATCCGATTATATCGCAATACTGTATATATAGTGATACATACCAGGTGACGGTACTTCCGTTACACATACTAGCGACTGAATCGAACAGAAGGTTAAATGGTTAGACGAAACGATAATTGTAACTGAGTTGTATTCTATTATATCGTGGTGATGTTTATATAGAAATACTCACCAGGTTACTGTTCTTCCGTTATACATACGAGCAACCGAATCGAACAGAAGGTTGAATGGATAGTATATGGGTTGTATTCGATGATGATGTTATGCTGTGTATATAGTTATACACACTAGGTGACGGTATTCCCGTTTTACATACGAGCGACCGAAACGAACAGAAAGTTGAATGGATAGTCTGAACAATCAATGTATCTGGGTGGTATCCGATTATATCGCAATACTGTATATATAGTGATACTAACCAGGTGACGGTACTTCCGTTACACATACTAGCGACTGAATCGAACAGAAGGTTAAATGGTTAGACGAAACGATAATTGTAACTGAGTTGTATTCTATTATATCGTGGTGATGTTTATATAGAAATACTCACCAGGTTACTGTTCTTTCGTTTTCACATACAAGCGACCGAATCGAGCAGAAGGTCAAATGGATATCAATCAATCAATCAATCAATTTATTAGTTAAAGAAGTGTTCAATTACAATACAGGAGCCTACATTGAAACATACTAACTTAGTTAACACGTCAGATGATAAAAAAGACAGACATTAATCAACAATAACATTAAACTAGACTGTCTTAAGCAAAAAGCAGTATTTATAAACAGAAAATTAGTACTTGTAAACAGAAACGTCTACACAGATAACAATTAATAGCACACATTATACTTAACAAGACATGTTAAAAGCAACTGTTTTTTTTTAACAATCAGTGAGAAAAATTCATTTCTGTAAAAATTCGTCAACGGAGTAGTGTGCTTTCAGCACAAGATGGTTTTTCAGCCTATCTTTAAAAGAATGTAAACTAGGAGCAGATTTGATATTGTCATCAAGAGCATTATAGAGTTTGACACCAATCGAACGCGGATGATTCTGCGACACTGTTAGTCGAGAGAATGGTTGTAGTAGTTTATGTTTATTTCTAGTACGGTAGTCATGAAAGTTTCCACAAGTAGGAATATTTGTAATATTTTTCCTCACATAAATAACACAGTGGTATATAAACAAACATGGCAGAGTCATTATACCAATTTTAATAAAAAGTGGTTTGCAATGTTCTCTGAGGCTTACCGCCATCATTAACCTTACTGCTTTTTTTTGAATGGCAAATATTTCTTGTGCTTTGGATGTAGAACCCCAATGAATTATTTCATAGCAAAAAAATGACTGTATGAGACTAAAATACACCATTTTCAAGACTTCAAGAGATAGTGTGTTTTTCAGTTGACGGAGTAGAAATATGTGTTTACTTAGCTTGAATTTTATGTACTCAATATGATTGTACCAAGTGAGTTTAAAATCAATATTGATTCCTGGAAATCTTGTGTCAGAGACTTGTTGAATTGACGTATTGTTCAGCTTTACTAAGTAGCTGCTATCTATTGAAGAATTTTTAGTAACAAAATTAATCATTTGAGTTTTGGATATATTGAGAATGAGTCCATTCAAATCACACCACTCGGAGAGTTGATTTGTAGCATTCTGCGCATTACGAAGCATAGTGGGAATACTTTCAGCTGATATAACAAGATTGGTATCATCTGCATACACAATCGATAGAGAAGCAGCAGAACAATAAGTCGGAAGGTCATTTATAAAACAAATAAATAGCAGGGGCCCAAGTACTGATCCCTGAGGTACGCCTGTCGAGATATTTCGAATATCTGAGAAGGTATTATTTAGATATACTCTTTGGCTACGATCTTTTAGGTAAGTTACAATCCAATTCAATGCTGGTCCTCTCACACCATAAAGTTCCAATTTATATAATAAGAGATCATGGTCAACAAGATCAAAAGCTTTACTCATATCAAAAAATAGTGCCAACGTATTGTGTTTGCTATCAAGAGCATCAGTAACATGCTTTAAAAGCACATCAATGGCAGTGCCGGTGGATTTGTTTTGTCTAAATCCATTCTGACTTGAGCTGAATAGGTTGAGATTTTCAAAATATTTGTATAGTCGTACATAGTAGCAGTATTCCCCTACCTTTGCGAACTGGCACAGAAGGGCAATAGGACGATAGTTACCACAATCTTGGCGAGAACCCTTGCCTTTATAAATTGGTAAAATTTTTGATATTTTTAAGACATCAGGGAACACACCTACCTGAAAGCTGTAGTTGATAATGTGACTCAGAGGTTCCGAGATAATATCGGCAACAGTCAATAGTATATGCCCTGGTATCTCATCAACACCTGCAGATCTTTTTCGACTGACTTTTTTAATGGTTTCTTCAATTTCATAGTTTGTTGTCGGAGAAAGGTATATGCTGTTAGCCTTGGATTTCATATGTTTAATGTTGCTTGCTGAGGGTTTGATGCGACCAGAACTAATACTAAAAAAATGATTACTGAATACGTTACACACTTCATGACTGTTGCTAATGCAGGATCCCTCACTATCAGTTAAACTGATAGCATCACCTACAGATTTATTCTGATATTCCTTAATTATGTTCCAACATTCCTGTACTTTGTTATCCGCTACAGCTATTCTATGGTCATTTGAGGTTCGTTTGGCAAGGTTCAATTTCATTTGATGAGTTTGTTTAAGTTCTAGAAATTTTTGATAATAAAATTCACTTTGATTTGATTTAACTAAAATTGACATTTCATTTAGCATTCTGCTCAATTCTTTCACCTCCTCAGGCACCCACTTCGATTTATTTTTTTTATTACTGCTTAACACTTTTCGTATAGGAAACATTTTGTTGAAAAGTAACAAAAATTTGTCATAAAAATACCCAAACTTTGTATTAACATCAGATATGTGAAAAAGCTCAGACCAATCTACTGCAGAGAGTGACAATCTGAAATTTTCAATATTGTTCTTACTAAAGCATCTCTTCATTAGATTTGCATTCTTATTGTGAAAACAGTAATGGAAGGTAGCTATCTGGAATGTGTGGTCAGAAAGGGAGGTATGTTTGATCACAGTGTGTAATGAAGCTACATTGGAAAATATATTATCAATACAGGTCGCAGAATCACCCGCGATACGAGTAGGTTTATTTATTTGGGGTTTCAGATTGAACTGTTCAAGTAGGTTCAAGAAGTTTGATTGAACAATCATCGTATCTGGGTTGTATTCGATTATGTTTATATAGTTATACTCACCAGGTAACTGTTCTTCCGTTACACATACTAGCGACTGAATCGAACAGAAGGTTAAATGGTTAGACGAAACGATAATTGTATCTGAGTTGTATTCGATTATATCGTGATGTTTATATAGAAATACTCACCAGGTAACTGTTCTTTCGTTTTCACATACAAGCGACCGAATCGAGCAGAAGGTCAAATGGATAGATTGAACAATCATCGTATCTGGGTTGTATTCGATTATGTTTATATAGTTATACTCACCAGGTAACTGTTCTTCCGTTACACATACTAGCGACTGAATCGAACAGAAGGTTGAATGGTTAGACGAAACGATAATTGAAACTGAGTTGTATTCGATTATATCGTGGTGATGTTTATATAGAAATACTCACCAGGTAACTGTTCTTTCGTTTTCACATACAAGCGACCGAATCGAGCAGAAGGTCAAATGGATAGATTGAACAATCATCGTATCTGGGTTGTATTCGATTATGTTTATATAGTTATACTCACCAGGTAACTGTTCTTCCGTTACACATACGAGCGACTGAATTGAACAGAAGGTTGAATGGATAGTATATGGGTTGTATTCGATTATGATGTTATGCTGTGTATATAGTTATACACACTAGGTGACGGTATTCTTGTTTTACATACGAGCGACCGAAACGAACAGAAAGTTGAATGGATAGTCTGAACAATCAATGTATCAGGGTGGTATCCGATTATATCGCAATACTGTATATATAGTGATACATACCAGGTGACGGTACTTCCGTTACACATACTAGCGACTGAATCGAACAGAAGGTTAAATGGTTAGACGAAACGATAATTGTAACTGAGTTGTATTCTATTATATCGTGGTGATGTTTATATAGAAATTCTCACCAGGTTACTGTTCTTCCGTTATACATACGAGCAACCGAATCGAACAGAAGGTTGAATGGATAGACGAAACGATAATTGTAACTGAGTTGTATTCTATTATAGTGATGTTTATATAGAAATACTCACCAGCTTACTGTTTTTCCGTTATACATACGAGCAACCGAATCGAACAGAAGGTTGAATGGATAGTATATGGGTTGTATTCGATTATGATGTTATGCTGTGTATATAGTTATACACACTAGGTGACGGTATTCCCGTTTTACATACGAGCGACCGAAACGAACAGAAAGTTGAATGGATAGTCTGAACAATCAATGTATCTGGGTGGTATCCGATTATATCGCAATACTGTATATATAGTGATACTAACCAGGTGACGGTACTTCCGTTACACATACTAGCGACTGAATCGAACAGAAGGTTAAATGGTTAGACGAAACGATAATTGTAACTGAGTTGTATTCTATTATATCGTGGTGATATTTATATAGAAATACTCACCAGGTTACTGTTCTTTCGTTTTCACATACAAGCGACCGAATCGAGCAGAAGGTCAAATGGATAGATTGAACAATCATCGTATCTGGGTTGTATTCGATTATGTTTATATAGTTATACTCACCAGGTCACTGTTCTTCCGTTACACATACTAGCGACTGAATCGAACAGAAGGTCAAATGGTTAGACGAAACGATAATTGAAACTGAGTTGTATTCTATTATATCGTGGTGATGTTTATATAGAAATACTCACCAGGTTACTGTTCTTCCGTTATACATACGAGCAACCGAATCGAACAGAAGGTTAAATGGATAGTATATGGGTTGTATTCGATTATGATGTTATGCTGTGTATATAGTTATACACACTAGGTGACGGTATTCCCGTTTCACATACGAGCGACCGAAACGAACAGATAGTTGAATGGATAATCTGAACAATCAATGTATCTGGGTGTTATCCGATTATATCGCAATACTGTATATATAGTGATACTTACCAGGTGACGGTACTTCCGTTACACATACTAGCGACTGAATCGAACAGAAGGTTAAATGGTTAGACAAAACGATAATTGTATCTGAGTTGTATTCGATGATATCGTGATGATGTTTATATAGCAATACTCACCAGGTAACTGTTCTTCCGTTTTACATACAAGCGACCGAATCGAGCAGGAGGTTGAATAGATAGATTGAACGATCATCGTATATGGGTTGTATTCGATAATGTTTATATAGTTATACTCACCAGGTAACTGTTCTTCCGTTACACATACTAGCGACTAAATCGAACAGAAGGTTAAATGGTTAGACGAAACGATAATTGTATCTGAGTTGTATTCGATTATATCGTGGTGATGTTTATATAGAAATACTCACCAGGTAACTGTTCTTTCGTTTTCACATACAAGCGACCGAATCGAGCAGAAGGTCAAATGGATAGATTGAACAATCATCGTATCTGGGTTGTATTCGATTATGTTTATATAGTTATACTCACCAGGTAACTGTTCTTCCGTTACACATACTAGCGACTGAATCGAACAGAAGGTTAAATGGTTAGACGAAACGATAATTGAAACTGAGTTGTATTCGATTATATCGTGGTGATGTTTATATAGAAATACTCACCAGGTAACTGTTCTTTCGTTTTCACATACAAGCGACCGAATCGAGCAGAAGGTCAAATGGATAGATTGAACAATCATCGTATCTGGGTTGTATTCGATTATGTTTATATAGTTATACTAACCAGGTAACTGTTCTTCCGTTACACATACGAGCGACTGAATTGAACAGAAGGTTGAATGGATAGTATATGGGTTGTATTCGATTATGATGTTATGCTGTGTATATAGTTATACACACTAGGTGACGGTATTCTTGTTTTACATACGAGCGACCGAAACGAACAGAAAGTTGAATGGATAGTCTGAACAATCAATGTATCAGGGTGGTATCCGATTATATCGCAATACTGTATATATAGTGATACATATCAGGTGACGGTACTTCCGTTACACATACTAGCGACTGAATCGAACAGAAGGTTAAATGGTTAGACGAAACGATAATTGTAACTGAGTTGTATTCTATTATATCGTGGTGATGTTTATATAGAAATACTCACCAGGTTACTGTTCTTCCGTTATACATACGAGCAACCGAATCGAACAGAAGGTTGAATGGATAGTATATGGGTTGTATTCGATTATGATGTTATGCTGTGTATATAGTTATACACACTAGGTGACGGTATTCCCGTTTCACATACGAGCGACCGAAACGAACAGAAAGTTGAATGGATACTCTGAACAATCAATGTATCTGGGTGGTATCCGATTATATCGCAATACTGTATATATAGTGATACTTACCAGGTGACGGTACTTCCGTTACACATACTAGCGACTGAATCGAACAGAAGGTTAAATGGTTAGACAAAACGATAATTGTAACTGAGTTGTATTCTATTATATCGTGGTGATGTTTATATAGAAATACTCACCAGGTTACTGTTCTTTCGTTTTCACATACAAGCGACCGAATCGAGCAGAAGGTCAAATGGATAGATTGAACAATCATCGTATCTGGGTTGTATTCGATAATGTTTATATAGTTATACTCACCAGGTAACTGTTCTTCCGTTACACATACTAGCGACTGAATCGAACAGAAGGTTGAATGGATAGTATATGGGTTGTATTCGATTATGATGTTATGCTGTGTATATAGTTATACACACTAGGTGACGGTACTAGGTAACAGAAGGTTAAATGGTTAGACGAAACGATAATTGTAACTGAGTTGTATTCTATTATATCGTGGTGATGTTTATATAGAAATACTCACCAGGTTACTGTTCTTCCGTTATACAAACGAGCAACCGAATCGAACAGAAGGTTGAATGAATAGTATATGGGTTGTATTCGATTATGATGTTATGCTGTGTATATAGTTATACACACTAGGTGACGGTATTCCCGTTTTACATACGAGCCACCGAAACGAACAGAAAGTTGAATGGATAGTCTGAACAATCAATGTATCTGGGTGGTATCCGATTATATCGCAATACTGTATATATAGTGATACTTACCAGGTGACGGTACTTTCGTTACACATACTAGCGACTGAATCGAACAGAAGGTTAAATGGTTAGACGAAACGATAATTGAAACTGAGTTGTATTCGATTATATCGTGGTGATGTTTATATAGAAATACTCACCAGGTAACTGTTCTTTCGTTTTCACATACAAGCGACCGAATCGAGCAGAAGGTCAAATGGATAGATTGAACAATCATCGTATCTGGGTTGTATTCGATTATGTTTATATAGTTATACTCACCAGGTAACTGTTCTTTCGTTACACATACGAGCGACTGAATTGAACAGAAGGTTGAATGGATAGTATATGGGTTGTATTCGATTATGATGTTATGCTGTGTATATAGTTATACACACTAGGTGACGGTATTCTTGTTTTACATACGAGCGACCGAAACGAACAGAAAGTTGAATGGATAGTCTGAACAATCAATGTATCAGGGTGGTATCCGATTATATCGCAATACTGTATATATAGTGATACATACCAGGTGACGGTACTTCCGTTACACATACTAGCGACTAAATCGAACAGAAAATTAAATGGTTAGACGAAACGATAATTGTAACTGAGTTGTATTCTATTATATCGTGGTGATGTTTATATAGAAATACTCACCAGGTTACTGTTCTTCCGTTATACATACGAGCAACCGAATCGAACAGAAGGTTGAATGGATAGTATATGGGTTGTATTCTATTATGATGTTATGCTGTGTATATAGTTATACACACTGGGTGACGGTATTCCCGTTTTACATACGAGCGACCGAAACGAACAGAAAGTTGAATGGATAGTCTGAACAATCAATGTATCTGGGTGGTATCCGATTATATCGCAATACTGTATATATAGTGATACTAACCAGGTGACGGTACTTCCATTACACATACTAGCGACTGAATCGAACAGAAGGTTAAATGGTTAGACAAAACGATAATTGTAACTGAGTTGTATTCTATTATATCGTGGTGATGTTTATATAGAAATACTCACCAGGTTACTGTTCTTTCGTTTTCACATACAAGCGACCGAATCGAGAAGAAGGTCAAATGGATAGATTGAACAATCATCGTATCTGGGTTGTATTCGATTATGTTTATATAGTTATACTCACCAGGTAACTGTTCTTCCGTCACACATACTAGCGACTGAATCGAACAGAAGGTTGAATGGTTAGACGAAACGATAATTGAAACTGAGTTGTATTCTATTATATCGTGGTGATGTTTATGCTGTGTATATAGTTATACACACTAGGTGACGGTTATACACACTAGGTGACGGTTTTCCCGTTTCACATACGAGCGACCGAAACGAACAGAAAGTTGAATGGATAGTCTGAACAATCAATGTATCTGGGTGGTATCCGATTATATCGCAATACTGTATATATAGTGATACTTACCAGGTGACGGTACTTTCGTTACACATACTAGCGACTAAATCGAACAGAAGGTTAAATGGTTAGACAAAACGATAATTGTATCTGAGTTGTATTCGATGATATCGTGATGATGTTTATATAGCAATACTCACCAGGTAACTGTTCTTCCGTTTTACATACAAGCGACCGAATCGAGCAGGAGGTTGAAGAGATAGATTGAACAATCATCGTATCTGGGTTGTATTCGATAATGTTTATATAGTTATACTCACCAGGTAACTGTTCTTCCGTTACACATACTAGCGACTGAATCGAACAGAAGGTTAAATGGTTAGACGAAATGATAATTGTATCTGAGTTGTATTCGATTATATCGTGGTGAAGTTTATATAGAAATACTCACCAGGTAACTGTTCTTTCGTTTTCACATACAAGCGACCGAATCGAGCAGAAGGTCAAATGGATAGATTGAACAATCATCGTATCTGGGTTGTATTCGATTATGTTTATATAGTTATACCCACCAAGTAACTGTTCTTTCGTTATACATACGAGCGACTGAATGGAACAGAAGGTTGAATGGATAAACTAAACAATGATCGTATCTGGGGTTGTATTCGATTATATCGTGGTGATGTTCATATAGAAATACTCACCAGGTAACTGTTCTTTCGTTTTCACATACAAGCGACCGAATCGAGCAGAAGGTCAAATGGATAGATTGAACAATCATCGTATCTGGGTTGTATTCGATTATGTTTATATAGTTATACTCACCAGGTAACTGTTCTTCCGTTACACATACGAGCGACTGAATTGAACAGAAGGTTGAATGGATACTATATGGGTTGTATTCGATTATGATGTTATGCTGTGTATATAGTTATACACACTAGGTGACGGTATTCTTGTTTTACATACGAGCGACCGAAACGAACAGAAAGTTGAATGGATAGTCTGAACAATCAATGTATCAGGGTGGTATCCGATTATATCGCAATACTGTATATATAGTGATACATACCAGGTGACGGTACTTCCGTTACACATACTAGCGACTGAATCGAACAAAAGGTTAAATGGTTAGACGAAACGATAATTGTAACTGAGTTGTATTCTATTATATCGTGGTGATGTTTATATAGAAAGACTCACCAGGTTACTGTTCTTCCGTTATACATACGAGCAACCGAATCGAGCAGAAGGTCAAATGGATAGATTGAACAATCATCGTATCTGGGTTGTATTCGATTATGTTTATATAGTTATACTCACCAGGTAACTGTTCTTTCGTTACACATACTAGCGACTGAATCGAACAGAAGGATAAATGGTTAGACGAAACGATAATTGAAACTGAGTTGTATTCTATTATATCGTGGTGATGTTTATATAGAAATACTCACCAGGTTACGGTTCTTCCGTTATACATACGAGCAACCGAATCGAACAGAAGGTTGAATGGATAGTATATGAGTTGTATTTGATTATGATGTTATGCTGTGTATATAGTTATACACACTAGGTGATGGTATTCCCGTTTCACATACGAGCGACCGAAACGAACAGAAAGTTGAATGGATAGTCTGAACAATCAATGTATCTGGGTGGTATCCGATTATATCGCAATACTGTATATATAGTGATACTTACCAGGTGACGGTACTTCCGTTACACATACTAGCGACTGAATCGAACAGAAGGTTAAATGGTTAGACAAAACGATAATTGTATCTGAGTTGTATTCGATGATATCGTGATGATGTTTATATAGCAATACTCACCAGGTAACTGTTCTTTCGTTTTCACATACAATCGACCGAATCGAGCAGAAGGTCAAATGGATAGATTGAACAATCAGCGTATCTGGGTTGTATTCGATTATGTTTATATAGTTATACTCACCAGGTAACTGTTCTTCCGTTACACATACTAGCGACTGAATCGAACAGAAGGTTAAATGGTTAGACGAAACGATAATTGAAACTGAGTTGTATTCTATTATATCGTGGTGATGTTTATATAGAAATACTCACCAGGTTACTGTTCTTCCGTTATACATACGAGCAACCGAATCGAGCAGAAGGTCAAATGGATAGATTGAACAATCATCGTATCTGGGTTGTATTCGATTATGTTTATATAGTTATACTCACCAGGTAACTGTTCTTCTGTTACACATACTAGCGACTGAATCGAACAGAAGGTTAAATGGTTAGACGAAACGATAATTGAAACTGAGTTGTATTCGATTATATCGTGGTGATGTTTATATAGAAACACTCACCAGGTAACTGTTCTTTCGTTTTCACATACAAGCGACCGAATCGAGCAGAAGGTCAAATGGATAGATTGAACAATCATCGTATCTGGGTTGTATTCGATTATGTTTATATAGTTATACTCACCAGGTAACTGTTCTTCCGTTACACATACTAGCGACTAAATCGAACAGAAGGTTAAATGGTTAGACGAAACGATAATTGTATCTGAGTTGTATTCGATTATATCGTGGTGATGTTTATATAGAAATACTCACCAGGTAACTGTTCTTTCGTTTTCACATACAAGCGACCGAATCGAGCAGAAGGTCAAATGGATAGATTGAACAATAATCGTATCTGGGTTGTATTCGATTATGTTTATATAGTTATACTCACCAGGTAACTGTTCTTCCGTTACACATACTAGCGACTGAATCGAACAGAAGGTTAAATGGTTAGACGAAACGATAATTGAAACTGAGTTGTATTCGATTATATCGTGGTGATGTTTATATAGAAATACTCACCAGGTAACTGTTCTTTCGTTTTCACATACAAGCGACCGAATCGAGCAGAAGGTCAAATGGATAGATTGAACAATCATCGTATCTGGGTTGTATTCGATTATGTTTATATAGTTATACTAACCAGGTAACTGTTCTTCCGTTACACATACGAGCGACTGAATTGAACAGAAGGTTGAATGGATAGTATATGGGTTGTATTCGATTATGATGTTATGCTGTGTATATAGTTATACACACTAGGTGACGGTATTCTTGTTTTACATACGAGCGACCGAAACGAACAGAAAGTTGAATGGATAGTCTGAACAATCAATGTATCAGGGTGGTATCCGATTATATCGCAATACTGTATATATAGTGATACATACCAGGTGACGGTACTTCCGTTACACATACTAGCGACTGAATCGAACAGAAGGTTAAATGGTTAGACGAAACGATAATTGTAACTGAGTTGTATTCTATTATATCGTGGTGATGTCTATATAGAAATACTCACCAGGTTACTGTTCTTCCGTTATACATACGAGCAACCGAATCGAACAGAAGGTTGAATGGATAGTATATGGGTTGTATTCGGTTATGATGTTATGCTGTGTATATAGTTATACACACTAGGTGACGGTATTCCCGTTTCACATACGAGCGACCGAAACGAACAGAAAGTTGAATGGATACTCTGAACAATCAATGTATCTGGGTGGTATCCGATTATATCGCAATACTGTATATATAGTGATACTTACCAGGTGACGGTACTTCCGTTACACATACTAGCGACTGAATCGAACAGAAGGTTAAATGGTTAGACAAAACGATAATTGTAACTGAGTTGTATTCTATTATATCGTGGTGATGTTTATATAGAGATACTCACCAGGTTACTGTTCTTTCGTTTTCACATACAAGCGACCGAATCGAGCAGAAGGTCAAATGGATAGATTGAACAATCATCGTATCTGGGTTGTATTCGATAATGTTTATATAGTTATACTCACCAGGTAACTGTTCTTCCGTTACACATACTAGCGACTGAATCGAACAGAAGGTTGAATGGATAGTATATGGGTTGTATTCGATTATGATGTTATGCTGTGTATATAGTTATACACACTAGGTGACGGTATTCTTGTTTTACATACGAGCGACCGAAACGAACAGAAAGTTGAATGGATAGTCTGAACAATCAATGTATCAGGGTGGTATCCGATTATATCGCAATACTGTATATATAGTGATACATACCAGGTGACGGTACTTCCGTTACACATACTAGCGACTGAATCGAACAGAAGGTTGAATGGTTAGACGAAACGATAATTGTAACTGAGTTGTATTCTATTATATCGCGGTGATGTTTATATAGAAATACTCACCAGGTTACTGTTCTTCCGTTATACAAACGAGCAACCGAATCGAACAGAAGGTTGAATGAATAGTATATGGGTTGTATTCGATTATGATGTTATGCTGTGTATATAGTTATACACACTAGGTGACGGTATTCCCGTTTTACATACGAGCGACCGAAACGAACAGAAAGTTGAATGGATAGTCTGAACAATCAATGTATCTGGGTGGTATCCGATTATATCGCAATACTGTATATATAGTGATACTTACCAGGTGACGGTACTTCCGTTACACATACTAGCGACTGAATCGAACAGAAGGTTAAATGGTTAGACAAAACGATAATTGTAACTGAGTTGTATTCTATTATATCGTGGTGATGTTTATATAGAGATACTCACCAGGTTACTGTTCTTTCGTTTTCACATACAAGCGACCGAATCGAGCAGAAGGTCAAATGGATAGATTGAACAATCATCGTATCTGGGTTGTATTCGATAATGTTTATATAGTTATACTCACCAGGTAACTGTTCTTCCGTTACACATACTAGCGACTGAATCGAACAGAAGGTTGAATGGATAGTATATGGGTTGTATTCGATTATGATGTTATGCTGTGTATATAGTTATACACACTAGGTGACGGTATTCTTGTTTTACATACGAGCGACCGAAACGAACAGAAAGTTGAATGGATAGTCTGAACAATCAATGTATCAGGGTGGTATCCGATTATATCGCAATACTGTATATATAGTGATACATACCAGGTGACGGTACTTCCGTTACACATACTAGCGACTGAATCGAACAGAAGGTTGAATGGTTAGACGAAACGATAATTGTAACTGAGTTGTATTCTATTATATCGCGGTGATGTTTATATAGAAATACTCACCAGGTTACTGTTCTTCCGTTATACAAACGAGCAACCGAATCGAACAGAAGGTTGAATGAATAGTATATGGGTTGTATTCGATTAGGATGTTATGCTGTGTATATAGTTATACACACTAGGTGACGGTATTCCCGTTTTACATACGAGCGACCGAAACGAACAGAAAGTTGAATGGATAGTCTGAACAATCAATGTATCTGGGTGGTATCCGATTATATCGCAATACTGTATATATAGTGATACTTAACAGGTGACGGTACTTCCGTTACACATACTAGCGACTGAATCGAACAGAAGGTTAAATGGTTAGACAAAACGATAATTGTATCTGAGTTGTATTCGATGATATCGTGATGATGTTTATATAGCAATACTCACCAGGTAACTGTTCTTTCGTTTTCACATACAATCGACCGAATCGAGCAGAAGGTCAAATGGATAGATTGAACAATCAGCGTATCTGGGTTGTATTCGATTATGTTTATATAGTTATACTCACCAGGTAACTGTTCTTCCGTTACACATACTAGCGACTGAATCGAACAGAAGGTTAAATGGTTAGACGAAACGATAATTGAAACTGAGTTGTATTCTATTATATCGTGGTGATGTTTATATAGAAATACTCACCAGGTTACTGTTCTTCCGTTATACATACGAGCAACCGAATCGAGCAGAAGGTCAAATGGATAGATTGAACAATCAGCGTATCTGGGTTGTATTCGATTATGTTTATATAGTTATACTCACCAGGTAACTGTTCTTCCGTTACACATACTAGCGACTGAATCGAACAGAAGGTTAAATGGTTGGACGAAACGATAATTGTATCTGAGTTGTATTCGATGATATCGTGATGATGTTTATATAGCAATACTCACCAGGTAACTGTTCTTCCGTTTAACATACAAGCGACCGAATCGACCAGAAGGTTGAATTCAGTATAGATTGAACAATCATCGTATCTGGGTTGTATTCGATTATGTTTATATAGTTATACTCACCAGGTAACTGTTCTTCCGTTATACATACGAGCGACTGAATTGAACAGAAGGTTGAATGGATAGTATATGGGTTGTATTCGATTATGATGTTATGCTGTGTATATAGTTATACACACTAGGTGACGGTATTCTTGTTTTACATACGAGCGACCGAAACGAACAGAAAGTTGAATGGATAGTCTGAACAATCAATGTATCAGGGTGGTATCCGATTATATTGCAATACTGTATATATAGTGATACATACCAGGTGACGGTACTTCCGTTACACATACTAGCGACTGAATCGAACAGAAGGTTAAATGGTTAGACGAAACGATAATTGTAACTGAGTTGTATTCTATTATATCGTGGTGATGTTTATATAGAAATACTCACCAGGTTACTGTTCTTCCGTTATACATACGAGCAACCGAATCGAACAGAAGGTTGAATGGATAGTATATGGGTTGTATTCGATTATGATGTTTTGCTGTGTATATAGTTATACACACTAGGTGACGGTATTCCCGTTTTACATACGAGCGACCGAAACGAACAGAAAGTTGAATGGATAGTCTGAACAATCAATGTATCTGGGTGGTATCCGATTATATCGCAATACTGTATATATAGTGATACTAACCAGGTGACGGTACTTCCGTTACACCTACTAGCGACTGAATCGAACAGAAGGATGAATGGTTAGACGAAACGATAATTGTAACTGAGTTGTATTCTATTATATCGTGGTGATGTTTATATAGAAATACTCACCAGGTTACTGTTCTTTCGTTTTCACATACAAGCGACCGAATCGAGCAGAAGGTCAAATGGATAGATTGAACAATCATCGTATCTGGGTTGTATTCGATTATGTTTATATAGTTATACTCACCAGGTAACTGTTCTTCCGTTACACATACTAGCGACTGTATCGAACAGAAGGTTAAATGGTTAGACGAAACGATAATTGAAACTGAGTTGTATTCTATTATATCGTGGTGATGTTTATATAGAAATACTCACCAGGTTACTGTTCTTTCGTTATACATACGAGCAACCGAATCGAACAGAAGGTTGAATGGATAGTATATGGGTTGTATTCGATTATGATGTTATGCTGTGTATATAGTTATACACACTAGGTGACGGTATTCCCGTTTCACATACGAGCGACCGAAACGAACAGAAAGTTGAATGGATAGTCTGAACAATCAATGTATCTGGGTGGTATTCGATTATATCGCAATACTGTATATATAGTGATACTTACCAGGTGACGGTACTTCCGTTACACATACTAGCGACTGAATCGAACAGAAGGTTAAATGGTTAGACAAAACGATAATTGTATCTGAGTTGTATTCGATGATATCGTGATGATGTTTATATAGCAATACTCACCAGGTAACTGTTTTTCCGTTTGACATACAAGCGACCGAATCGAGCAGGAGGTTGAATAGATAGATTGACCAATCTTCGTATCTGGGTTGTATTCGATAATGTTTATATAAATATACTCACCAGGTAACTGTTCTTCCGTTACACATACTAGCGACTGAATCGAACAGAAGGTTAAATGGTTAGACGAAACGATAATTGTAACTGAGTTGTATTCTATTATATCGTGGTGATGTTTATATAGAAATACTCACCAGGTTACTGTTCTTTCGTTTTCACATACAAGCGACCGAATCGAGCAGAAGGTCAAATGGATAGATTGAACAATCATCGTATCTGGGTTGTATTCGATTATGTTTATATAGTTATACTCACCAGGTAACTGTTCTTCCGTTACACATACTAGCGACTGAATCGAACAGAAGGTTAAATGGTTAGACGAAACGATAATTGTATCTGAGTTGTATTCGATGATATCGTGATGATGTTTATATAGCAATACTCACCAGGTAACTGTTGTTCCGTTTTACATACAAGCGACCGAATCGAGCAGAAAGTTGAATTCAGTATAGATTGAACAATCATCGTATCTGGGTTGTATTCGATTATGTTTATATAGTTATACTCACCAGGTAACTGTTCATCCGTTATACATACGAGCGACTGAATTGAACAGAAGGTTGAATGGATAGTATATGGGTTGTATTCGATTATGATGTTATGCTGTGTATATAGTTATACACACTAGGTGACGGTATTCTTGTTTTACATACGAGCGACCGAAACGAACAGAAAGTTGAATGGATAGTCTGAACAATCAATGTATCAGGGTGGTATCCGATTATATCGCAATACTGTATATATAGTGATACATACCAGGTGACGGTACTTCCGTTACACATACTAGCGACTGAATCGAACAGAAGGTTAAATGGTTAGACGAAACGATAATTGTAACTGAGTTGTATTCTATTATATCGTGGTGATGTTTATATAGAAATACTCACCAGGTAACTGTTCTTTCGTTTTCACATACAAGCGACCGAATCGAGCAGAAGGTCAAATGGATAGATTGAACAATCATTTATCTGGGTTGTATTCGATTATGTTTATATAGTTATACTCACCAGGTAACTGTTCTTTCGTTATACATACGAGCGACTGAATCGAACATAAGGTTGAATGGATAGATTGAACAATCATTGTATCTGGGTTGTATCCGAATATATCGTTATGCTGTATATTCAGTTACACCTATCATGTAACGGTTCTTTCGTTACACATACGAGCGTCCGAATCGAAAATTAGGTTGGATGGATAGACGGAACGATAATTGTAACTGAGTTGTATTCGATTATATCGTGGTGATGTTTATATAGTAATACTCACCAGGTGACTGTTCTTGCGTTATACATACCAGCGAACCCAATCGAACAGAAGGTTGAATGGATAGATTGAACAATCATCGTATCTGGGTTGTTTTCGATTATGTTTTTATAGTAATACTCACCAGGTAACTGTTCTTTCGTTTTCACATACAAGCGACCGAATCGAGCAGAAGGTTAAATGGATAGATTGAACAATCATCGTATCTGGGTTGTATTCGATTATGTTTATATAGTTATACTCACCAGGTAACTGTTCTTCCATTATACATACGAGCGACCAAAACGAACAGAAAGTTGAATGGATAGTCTGAACAATCAATGTATCTGGGTGGTATCCGATCATATCGCAATACTGTATATATAGTGATACTAACCAGGTGACGGTACTTCCGTTACACATACTAGGGACTGAATCGAACAGAAGGTTGAATGGTTAGACGAAACGATAATTGAAACTGAGTTGTATTCGATTATATCGTGGTGATGTTTATATAGCAATACTCACCAGGTAACTGTTCTTCCGTTTTACATACAAGCGACCGAATCGAGCAGGAGGTTGAATAGATAGATTGAACAATCATCGTATCTGGGTTGTATTCGATAATGTTTATAAAGTTATACTCACCAGGTAACTGTTTTTCCGTTACACATACTAGCGACTGAATCGAACAGAAGGTTAAATGGTTAGACGAAACGATAATTGTAACTGAGTTGTATTCTATTATATCGTGGTGATGTTTATATAGAAATACTCACCAGGTTACTGTTCTTCCGTTATACATACGAGCAACCGAATCGAACAGAAGGTTGAATGGATAGTATCTGGGTTGTATTCGATTATGATGGTATGCTGTGTATATAGTTAAACACACTAGGTGACGGTATTCCCGTTTCACATACGAGCGACCGAAACGAACAGAAAGTTGAATGGATAGTCTGAACAATCAATGTATCTGGGTGGTATCCGATTATATCGCAATACTGTATATATAGTGATACTAACCAGGTGACGGTACTTCCGTTACACATACTAGCGACTGAATCGAACAGAAGGTTAAATGGTTAGACGAAACGATAATTGTATCTGAGTTGTATTTGATGATAACGTGATGATGTTTATATAGCAATACTCACCAGGTAACTGTTCTTCCGTTACACATACGAGCGACCGAAACGAACAGAAAGTTGAATGGATAGTCTGAACAATCAATGTATCTGGGTGGTATCCGATTATATCGCAATACTTTATATATAGTGATACTAACCAGGTGACGGTACTTCCGTTACACATACTAGCGACTGAATCGAACAGAAGGTTAAATGGTTAGAAGAAACGATAATTGAAACTGAGTTGTATTCGATTATATCGTGGTGATGTTTATATAGAAATACTCACCAGGTGACTGTTCTTGCGTTATACATACGAGCGACCCAATCGAACAGAAGGTTGAATGGATGGATTGAACAATCATCGTATCTGGGTTGTTTTCGATTATGTTGTTATAGTAATACTCACCAGGTAACTGTTCTTTCGTTTTCACATACGAGCGACTGAATCGAACATAAGGTTGAATGGATAGATTGAACAATCATTGTATCTGGGTTGTATCCGAATATATCGTTATGCTGTATATTCAGTTACACCTATCATGTAACGGTTCTTTCGTTACACATACGAGCGTCCGATTCGAAAATTAGGTTGGATGGATAGAAGGAACGATAATTGTAACTGAGTTGTATTCGATTATATCGTGGTGATGTTTATATAGTAATACTCACCAGGTGACTGTTCTTGCGTTATACATACGAGCGACCCAATCGAACAGAAGGTTGAATGGATAGATTGAACAATCATCGTATCTGGGTTGTTTTCGATTATGTTTTTATAGTAATACTCACCAGGTAACTGTTCTTTCGTTTTCACATACAAGCGACCGAATCGAGCAGAAGGTTAAATGGATAGATTGAACAATCATCGTATCTGGGTTGTATTCGATTATGTTTATATAGTTATACTCACCAGGTAACTGTTCTTTCGTTATACATACGAGCGACCAAAACGAACAGAAAGTTGAATGGATAGTCTGAACAATCAATGTATCTGGGTGGTATCCGATCATATCGCAATACTGTATATATAGTGATAATAACCAGGTGACGGTACTTTCGTTACACATACTAGCGACTGAATCGAACAGAAGGTTAAATGGTTAGACGAAACGATAATTGAAACTGAGTTGTATTCGATTATATCGTGGTGATGTTTATATAGCAATACTCACCAGGTAACTGTTCTTCCGTTTTACATACAAGCGACCGAATCGAGCAGGAGGTTGAATAGATAGATTGAACAATCATCGTATCTGGGTTGTATTCGATAATGTTTATATAGGTATACTCACCAGGTAACTGTTCTTCCGTTACACATACTAGCGACTGAATCGAACAGAAGGTTAAATGGTTAGACGAAACGATAATTGTAACTGAGTTGTATTCTATTATATCGTGGTGATGTTTATATAGAAATACTCACCAGGTTACTGTTCTTCCGTTATACATACGAGCAACCGAATCGAACAGAAGGTTGAATGGATAGTATCTGGGTTGTATTCGATTATGATGTTATGCTGTGTATATAGTTAAACACACTAGGTGACGGTATTCCCGTTTCACATACGAGCGACCGAAACGAACAGAAAGTTGAATGGATAGTCTGAACAATCAATGTATCTGGGTGGTATCCGATTATATCGCAATACTGTATATATAGTGATACTAACCAGGTGACGGTACTTCCGTTACACATACTAGCGACTGAATCGAACAGAAGGTTAAATGGTTAGACGAAACGATAATTGTATTCGATGATAACGTGATGATGTTTATATAGCAATACTCACCAGGTAACTGTTCTTCCGTTACACATACGAGCGAACGAAACGAACAGAAAGTTGAATGAATAGTCTGAACAATCAATGTATCTGGGTGGTATCCGATTTTATCGCAATACTGTATATATAGTGATACTAACCAGGTGACGGTACTTCCGTTACACATACTAGCGACTGAATCGAACAGAAGGTTAAATGGTTAGACGAAACGATAATTGAAACTGAGTTGTATTCGATTATATCGTGGTGATGTTTATATAGAAATACTCACCAGGTAACTGTTCTTTCGTTTTCACATACAAGCGACCGAATCGAGCAGAAGGTCAAATGGATAGATTGAACAATCATCGTATCTGGGTTGTATTCGATTATGTTTATATAGTTATACTCACCAGGTAACTGTTCTTCCGTTACACATACTAGCGACTGAATCGAACAGAAGGTTAAATGGTTAGACGAAACGATAATTGTAACTCAGTTGTATTCTATTATATCGTGGTGATGTTTATATAGTAATACTCACCAGGTTACTGTTCTTCTATTATACATACGAGCAACCGAATCGAACAGAAGGTTGAATGGATAGTATCTGGGTTGTATTCGATTATGATGTTATGCTGTGTATATAGTTGAACACACTAGGTGACGGTATTCCCGTTTCACATACGAGCGACCGAAACGAACAGAAAGTTGAATGGATAGTCTGAACAATCAATGTATCTGGGTGGTATCCGATTATATCGCAATACTGTATATATAGTGATACTAACCAGGTGACGGTACTTCCGTTACACATACTAGCGACTGAATCGAACAGAAGGTTAAATGGTTAGACGAAACGATAATTGTATCTGAGTTGTATTCGATGATAACGTGATGATGTTTATATAGCAATACTCACCAGGTAACTGTTCTTCCGTTACACATACGAGCTAACGAAACGAACAGAAAGTTGAATGAATAGTCTGAACAATCAATGTATCTGGGTGGTATCCGATTTTATCGCAATACTGTATATATAGTGATACTAACCAGGTGACGGTACTTCCGTTACACATACTAGCGACTGAATCGAACAGAAGGTTAAATGGTTAGACGAAACGATAATTGAAACTGAGTTGTATTCGATTATATCGTGGTGATGTTTATATAGAAATACTCACCAGGTAACTGTTCTTTCGTTTTCACATACAAGCGACCGAATCGAGCAGAAGGTCAAATGGATAGATTGAACAATCATCGTATCTGGGTTGTATTCGATTATGTTTATATAGTTATACTCACCAGGTAACTGTTCTTCCGTTACACATACTAGCGACTGAATCGAACAGAAGGTTAAATGGTTAGACGAAACGATAATTGAAACTGAGTTGTATTCTATTATATCGTGGTGATGTTTATATAGAAATACTCACCAGGTTACTGTTCTTCCGTTATACATACGAGCAACCGAATCGAACAGAAGGTTGAATGGATAGTATATGGGTTGAATTCGATTATGATGTTATGCTGTGTATATAGTTATACACACTAGGTGACGGTATTCCCGTTTCACATACGAGCAACCGAAACGAACAGAAAGTTGAATGGATAGTCTGAACAATCAATGTATCTGGGTGGTATCCGATTATATCGCAATACTGTATATATAGTGATACTAACCAGGTGACGGTACTTCCGTTACACATACTAGCGACTGAATCGAACAGAAGGTTAAATGGTTAGACGAAACGATAATTGAAACTGAGTTGTATTCGATTATAACGTGGTGATGTTTATATAGCAATACTCACCAGGTAACTGTTCTTCCGTTTTACATACAAGCGATCGAATCGAGCAGGAGGTTGGATAGATAGATTGAACAATCATCGTATCTGGGTTGTATTCGATAATGTTTATATAGTTATACTCACCAGGTAACTGTTATTCCGTTACACATGCTAGCGACTGAATCGAACAGAAGGTTAAATGGTTAGACGAAACGATAATTGTAACTGAGTTGTATTCTATTATATCGTGGTGATGTTTATATAGAAATACTCACCAGGTAACTGTTCTTCCGTTATACATACGAGCAACCGAATCGAACAGAAGGTTGAATGGATAGTATATGGGTTGTATTCGATTATGATGTTATGCTGTGTATATAGTTATACACACTAGGTGACGGTATTCCCATTTTACATACGAGCGACCGAAACGAACAGAAAGTTGAATGGATAGTCTGAACAATCAATGTATCTGGGTGGTATCCGATTATATCGCAATACTGTATATATAGTGATACTAACCAGGTGACGGTACTTCCGTTACACATACTAGCGACTGAATCGAACAGAAGGTTAAATGGTTAGACGAAACGATAATTGTAACTGAGTTGTATTCTATTATATCGTGGTGATGTTTATATAGAAATACTCACCAGGTTACTGTTCTTCCGTTATACATACGAGCAACCGAATCGAACAGAAGGTTGAATGGATAGTATCTGGGTTGTATTCGATAATGATGTTATGCTGTGTATATAGATAAACACACTAGGTGACGGTATTCCCGTTTCGCATACGAGCGACCGAAACGAACAGAAAGTTGAATGGATAGTCTGAACAATCAATGTATCTGAGTGGTATCCGATTATATCGCAATACTGTATATATAGTGATACTAACCAGGTGACGGTACTTCCGTTACACATACTAGCGACTGAATCGAACAGAAGGTTAAATGGTTAGACGAAACGATAATTGTATCTGAGTTGTATTCGATGATAACGTGATGATGTTTATATAGCGATACTCACCAGGTAACTGTTCTTCCGTTTTACATACAAGCGACCGAATCGAGCAGAAGGTTGAATTTAGTATAGATTGAACAATCATCGTATCTGGGTTGTATTCGATTATGTTTATATAGTTATACTCACCAGGTAACTATTCTTCCGTTATACATACGAGCGACTGAATTGAACAGAAGGTTGAATGGATAGTATATAGGTTGTATTCGATTATGATGTTATGCTGTGTATATAGTTATACACCCTAGGTGACGGTATTCCCGTTTTACATACGAGCGACCGAAACAAAAAGAAAGTTGAATGGATAGACTGAACAATCAATGTATCTGGGTGGTATCCGATTATATCGCAATACTGTATATATAGTGATACTGACCAGGTGACGGTACTTCCGTTACACATACTAGCGACTGAATCGAACAGAAGGTTAAATGGTTAGACAAAACGATAATTGTATCTGAGTTGTATTCGATGATATCGTGATGATGTTTATATAGCGATACTCACCAGGTAACTGTTCTTCCGTTTTACATACAAGCGACCGAATCGAGCAGGAGGTTGAATAGATAGATTGAACAATCATCGTATCTGGTATGTATTCGATAATGTTTATATAGTTATACTCACCAGGTAACTGTTCTTCCGTTACACATACTAGCGACTGAATCGAACAGAAGGTTAAATGGTTAGACGAAACGATAATTGTATCTGAGTTGTATTCGATGATATCGTGATGATGTTTATATAGCAATACTCACCAGGTAACTGTTCTTCCGTTATACATACGAGCAACCGAATCGAACAGAAGGTTGAATGGATAGTATCTGGGTTGTATTCGATTATGATGTTATGCTGTGTATATAGTTAAACACACTAGGTGACGGTATTCCCGTTTCACATACGAGCGACCGAAACGAACAGAAAGTTGAATGGATAGTCTGAACAATCAATGTATCTGGGTGGTATCCGATTATATCGCAATACTGTATATATAGTGATACTAACCAGGTGACGGTACTTCCGTTACACATACTAGCGACTGAATCGAACAGAAGGTTAAATGGTTAGACGAAACGATAATTGTATTCGATGATAACGTGATGATGTTTATATAGCAATACTCAATAGGTAACTGTTCTTCCGTTACACATACGAGCGAACGAAACGAACAGAAAGTTGAATGAATAGTCTGAACAATCAATGTATCTGGGTGGTATCCGATTTTATCGCAATACTGTATATATAGTGATACTAACCAGGTGACGGTACTTCCGTTACACATACTAGCGACTGAATCGAACAGAAGGTTAAATGGTTAGACGAAACGATAATTGAAACTGAGTTGTATTCGATTATATCGTGGTGATGTTTATATAGAAATACTCACCAGGTAACTGTTCTTTCGTTTTCACATACAAGCGACCGAATCGAGCAGGAGGTCAAATGGATAGATTGAACAATCATCGTATCTGGGTTGTATTCGATTATGTTTATATAGTTATACTCACCAGGTAACTGTTCTTCCGTTACACATACTAGCGACTGAATCGAACAGAAGGTTGAATGGTTAGACGAAACGATAATTGTAACTCAGTTGTATTCTATTATATCGTGGTGATGTTTATATAGTAATACTCACCAGGTTACTGTTCTTCTATTATACATACGAGCAACCGAATCGAACAGAAGGTTGAATGGATAGTATCTGGGTTGTATTCGATTATGATGTTATGCTGTGTATATAGTTGAACACACTAGGTGACGGTATTTCCGTTTCACATACGAGCGACCGAAACGAACAGAAAGTTGAATGAATAGTCTGAACAATCAATGTATCTGGGTGGTATCCGATTTTATCGCAATACTGTATATATAGTGATACTAACCAGGTGACGGTACTTCCGTTACACATACTAGCGACTGAATCGAACAGAAGGTTAAATGGTTAGACGAAACGATAATTGAAACTGAGTTGTATTCGATTATATCGTGGTGATGTTTATATAGAAATACTCACCAGGTAACTGTTCTTTCGTTTTCACATACAAGCGACCGAATCGAGCAGAAGGTCAAATGGATAGATTGAACAATCATCGTATCTGGGTTGTATTCGATTATGTTTATATAGTTATACTCACCAGGTAACTGTTCTTCCGTTACACATACTAGCGACTGAATCGAACAGAAGGTTAAATGGTTAGACGAAACGATAATTGAAACTGAGTTGTATTCTATTATATCGTGGTGATGTTTATATAGAAATACTCACCAGGTTACTGTTCTTCCGTTATACATACGAGCAACCGAATCGAACAGAAGGTTGAATGGATAGTATATGGGTTGAATTCGATTATGATGTTATGCTGTGTATATAGTTATACACACTAGGTGACGGTATTCCCGTTTCACATACGAGCGACCGAAACGAACAGAAAGTTGAATGGATAGTCTGAACAATCAATGTATCTGGGTGGTATCCGATTATATCGCAATACTGTATATATAGTGATACTAACCAGGTGACGGTACTTCCGTTACACATACTAGCGACTGAATCGAACAGAAGGTTAAATGGTTAGACGAAACGATAATTGAAACTGAGTTGTATTCGATTATAACGTGGTGATGTTTATATAGCAATACTCACCAGGTAACTGTTCTTCCGTTTTACATACAAGCGACCGAATCGAGCAGGAGGTTGGATAGATAGATTGAACAATCATCGTATCTGGGTTGTATTCGATAATGTTTATATAGTTATACTCACCAGGTAACTGTTATTCCGTTACACATGCTAGCGACTGAATCGAACAGAAGGTTAAATGGTTGGACGAAACGATAATTGTAACTGAGTTGTATTCTATTATATCGTGGTGATGTTTATATAGAAATACTCACCAGGTAACTGTTCTTCCGTTATACATACGAGCAACCGAATCGAACAGAAGGTTGAATGGATAGTATATGGGTTGTATTCGATTATGATGTTATGCTGTGTATATAGTTATACACACTAGGTGACGGTATTCCCGTTTTACATACGAGCGACCGAAACGAACAGAAAGTTGAATGGATAGTCTGAACAATCAATGTATCTGGGTGGTATCCGATTATATCGCAATACTGTATATATAGTGATACTAACCAGGTGACGGTACTTCCGTTACACATACTAGCGACTGAATCGAACAGAAGGTTAAATGGTTAGACGAAACGATAATTGTAACTGAGTTGTATTCTATTATATCGTGGTGATGTTTATATAGAAATACTCACCAGGTTACTGTTCTTCCGTTATACATACGAGCAACCGAATCGAACAGAAGGTTGAATGGATAGTATCTGGGTTGTATTCGATAATGATGTTATGCTGTGTATATAGATAAACACACTAGGTGACGGTATTCCCGTTTCACATACGAGCGACCGAAACGAACAGAAAGTTGAATGGATAGTCTGAACAATCAATGTATCTGGGTGGTATCCGATTATATCGCAATACTGTATATATAGTGATACTAACCAGGTGACGGTACTTCCGTTACACATACTAGCGACTGAATCGAACAGAAGGTTAAATGGTTAGACGAAACGATAATTGTATCTGAGTTGTATTCGATGATAACGTGATGATGTTTATATAGCGATACTCACCAGGTAACTGTTCTTCCGTTTTACATACAAGCGACCGAATCGAGCAGAAGGTTGAATTTAGTATAGATTGAACAATCATCGTATCTGGGTTGTATTCGATTATGTTTATATAGTTATACTCACCAGGTAACTATTCTTCCGTTATACATACGAGCGACTGAATTGAACAGAAGGTTGAATGGATAGTATATAGGTTGTATTCGATTATGATGTTATGCTGTGTATATAGTTATACACCCTAGGTGACGGTATTCCCGTTTTACATACGAGCGACCGAAACAAAAAGAAAGTTGAATGGATAGACTGAACAATCAATGTATCTGGGTGGTATCCGATTATATCGCAATACTGTATATATAGTGATACTGACCAGGTGACGGTACTTCCGTTACACATACTAGCGACTGAATCGAACAGAAGGTTAAATGGTTAGACAAAACGATAATTGTATCTGAGTTGTATTCGATGATATCGTGATGATGTTTATATAGCGATACTCACCAGGTAACTGTTCTTCCGTTTTACATACAAGCGACCGAATCGAGCAGGAGGTTGAATAGATAGATTGAACAATCATCGTATCTGGTATGTATTCGATAATGTTTATATAGTTATACTCACCAGGTAACTGTTCTTCCGTTACACATACTAGCGACTGAATCGAACAGAAGGTTAAATGGTTAGACGAAACGATAATTGTATCTGAGTTGTATTCGATGATATCGTGATGATGTTTATATAGCAATACTCACCAGGTAACTGTTCTTCCGTTTTACATACAAGCGACCGAATCGAGCAGAAGGTTGAATTCAGTATAGATTGAACAATCATCGTATCTGGGTTGTATTCGATTATGTTTATATAGTTATACTCACCAGGTTACTGTTCTTCCGTTATACATACGAGCGACTGAATTGAACAGATAGTATATGGGTTGTATTCGATTATGATGTTATGCTGTGTATATAGTTATACACACTAGGTGACGGTATTCTTGTTTTACATACGAGCGACCGAAACGAACAGAAAGTTGAATGGATAGTCTGAACAATCAATGTATCAGGGTGGTATTCGATTATATCGCAATACTGTATATATAGTGATACATACCAGGTGACGGTACTTCCGTTACACATACTAGCGACTGAATCGAACAGAAGGTTAAATGGTTAGACGAAACGATAATTGTAACTGAGTTGTATTCTATTATATCGTGGTGATAATTATATAGAAATACTCACCAGGTTACTGTTCTTTCGTTATACATACGAGCAACCGAATCGAACAGAAGGTTGAATGGATAGTATATGGGTTGTATTCGATTATGATGTTATGCTGTGTATATAGTTATACACACTAGGTGACGGTATTCCCGTTTTACATACGAGCGACCGAAACGAACAGAAAGTTGAATGGATAGTCTGAACAATCAATGTATCTGGGTGGTATCCGATTATATCGCAATACTGTATATATAGTGATACTAACCAGGTGACGGTACTTCCGTCACACATACTAGCGACTGAATCGAACAGAAGGTTAAATGGTTAGACGAAACGATAATTGTAACTGAGTTGTATTCTATTATATCGTGGTGATGTTGATATAGAAATACTCACCAGGTTACTGTTCTTTCGTTTTCACATACAAGCGACCGAATCGAGCAGAAGGTCAAATGGATAGATTGAACAATCATCGTATCTGGGTTGTATTCGATTATGTTTATATAGTTATACTCACCAGGTAACTGTTCTTCCGTTACACATACTAGCGACTGAATCGAACAGAAGGTTAAATGGTTAGACGAAACGATAATTGTATCTGAGTTGTATTCGATGATATCGTGATGATGTTCATATAGCAATACTCACCAGGTAACTGTTCTTCCGTTTTACATACAAGCGACCGAATCTAGCAGAAGGTTGTATTCAGTATAGATTGAACAATCATCGTATCTGGGTTGTATTCGATTATGTTTATATAGTTATACTCACCAGGTAACTGTTCTTCCGTTATACATACGAGCGACTGAATTGAACAGAAGGTTGAATGGATAGTATATGGGTTGTATTCGATTGTGATGTTATGCTGTGTATATAGTTATACACACTAGGTGACGGTATTCCCGTTTCACATACGAGTGACCGAAACGAACAGAAAGTTGAATGGATAGTCTGAACAATCAATGTATCTGGGTGGTATCCGATTATATCGCAATACTGTATATATAGTAATACTAACCAGGTGACGGTACTTCCGTTACACATACTAGCGACCGAATCGAACAGAAGGTTAAATGGTTAGAAGAAACGATAATTGAAACTGAGTTGTATTCGATTATATCGTGGTGATGTTTATATAGAAATACTCACCAGGTAACTGTTCTTTCGTTTTCACATACTAGCGACTGAATCGAACAGAAGGTCAAATGGATAAATTGAACAATCATCGTATCTGGGTTGTATTCGATATTGTTTATATAGTTATACTCACCAGGTAACTGTTCTTCCGTTACACATACGAGCGACTGAATTGAACAGAAGGTTGAATTGATAGTATATGGGTTGTATTCGATTATGATGTTATGCTGTGTATATAGTTATACACCCTAGGTGACGGTATTCTTGTTTTACATACGAGCGACCGAAACGAACAGAAAGTTGAATGGATAGTCTGAACAATCAATGTATCAGGGTGGTATCCGATTATATCGCAATACTGTATATATAGTGATACATACCAGGTGACGGTACTTCCGTTACACATACTAGCGACTGAATCGAACAGAAGGTTGAATGGTTAGACGAAACGATAATTGTAACTGAGTTGTATTCTATTATATCGTGGTGATGTTTATATAGAAATACTCACCAGGTTACTGTTCTTCCGTTAAAACATACGAGCAACCGAATCGAACAGAAGGTTGAATGGATAGTATCTGGGTTGTATTCGATTATGATGTTATGCTGTGTATATAGTTAAACACACTAGGTGACAGTATTCCCGTTTCACATACGAGCGACCGAAACGAACAGAAAGTTGAATGGATAGTCTGAACAATCAATGTATCTGGGTGGTATCCGATTATATCGCAATACTATATATATAGTGATACTAACCAGGTGACGGTACTTCCGTTACACATACTAGCGACTGAATCGAACAGAAGGTTGAATGGTTAGACGAAACGATAATTGTATCTGAGTTGTATTCGATGATAACGTGATGATGTTTACATAGCAATACTTACCAGGTAACTGTTCTTCCGTTTTACATACAAGCGATCGAATCGAGCAGAAGGTTGAATTTAGTATAGATTGAACAATCATCGTATCTGGGTTGTATTCGATTATGTTTATATAGTTATACTCACCAGGTAACTGTTCTTCCGTTACATATACTAGCGACTGAATCGAACAGAAGGTTAAATGGTTAGACGAAACGATAATTGTATCTGAGTTGTATTCGATGATATCGTGATGATGTTTATATAGAAATACTCACCAGGTTACTGTTCTTCCGTTATACATACGAGCAACCGAATCGAACAGAAGGTTGAATGGATAGTATATGGGTTGTATTCGATTATGATGTTATGCTGTGTATATAGTTATACACACTAGGTGACGGTATTCCCGTTTCACATACGAGCGACCGAAACGAACAGAAAGTTGAATGGATAGTCTGAACAATCAATGTATCTGGGTGCTATCCGATTATATGGCAATACTGTATATATAGTGATACATACCAGGTGACGGTACTTCCGTTACACATACTAGCGACTGAATCGAACAGAAGGTTAAATGGTTAGACGAAACGATAATTGTAACTGAGTTGTATTCTATTATATCGTGGTGATGTTTATATAGTTATACTCACCAGGTAACTGTTCTTCCGTTACACATACTAGCGACTGAATCGAACAGAAGGTTAAATGGTTAGACGAAACGATAATTGTAACTGAGTTGTATTCTATTATATCGTGGTGATGTTCATATAGAAATACTCACCAGGTTACTGTTCTTCCGTTATACATACGAGCAACCGAATCGCACAGAAGGTTGAATGGATAGTATCTGGGTTGTATTCGATTATGATGTTATGCTGTGTATATAGTTAAACACACTAGGTGACGGTATTCCCGTTTCACATACGAGTGACCGAAACGAACAGAAAGTTGAATGGATAGTCTGAACAATCAATGTATCTGGGTGGTATCCGATTATATCGCAATACTGTATATATAGTGATACTAACCAGGTGACGGTACTTCCGTTACACATACTAGCGAATGAATCGAACAGAAGGTTGAATGGTTAGACGAAACGATAATTGAAACTGAGTTGTATTCTATTATATCGTGGTGATGTTTATATAGAAATACTCACCAGGTAACTGTTCTTCCGTTACACATACTAGCGACTGAATCAAACAGAAGGTTGAATGGTTAGACGAAACGATAATTGAAACTGAGTTGTATTCGATTATATCGTGGTGATGTTTATATAGAAATACTCACCAGGTAACTATTCTTTCGTTTTCACATACAAGCGACCGAATCGAGCAGAAGGTCAAATGGATAGATTGAACAATCATCGTATCTGGGTTGTATTCGATAATGTTTATATAGTTATACTCACCAGGTAACTGTTCTTCCGTTACACATACTAGCGACTGAATCGAACAGAAGATTTAATGGTTAGACGAAACGATAATTGTAACTGAGTTGTATTCTATTATATCGTGGTGATGTTTATATAGTTATACTCACCAGGTAACTGTTCTTCCGTTACACATACCAGCGACTGAATCGAACAGAAGGTTAAATGGTTGGACGAAACGATAATTGTAACTGAGTTGTATTCTATTATATCGTGGTGATGTTTATATAGAAATACTCACCAGGTTACTGTTCTTCCGTTATACATACGAACAACTGAATCGAACAGAAGGTTGAATGGATAGTATCTGGGTTGTATTCGATTATGATGTTATGCTGTGTATATAGTTATACACACTAGGTGACGGTATTCCCGTTTCACATACGAGCGACCGAAACGAACAGAAAGTTGAATAGATAGTCTGAACAATCAATGTATCTGGGTGGTATCCGATTATATCGCAATACTGTATATATAGTGATACTAACCAGGTGACGGTACTTCCGTTACACATACTAGCGACTGAATCGAACAGAAGGTTGAATGATTAGACGAAACGATAATTGAAACTAAGTTGTATTCTATTATATCGTGGTGATGTTTATATAGAAATACTCACCAGGTTACTGTTCTTCCGTTACACATACTAGCGACTGAATCGAACAGAAGGTTAAATGAATAGACGAAACGATAATTGATACTGAGTTGTATGCGATTATATCGTGGTGATGTTTATATAGAAATACTCACCAGGTGACTGTTCTTTCGTTTTCACATACAAGCGACCGAATCGAGCAGAAGGTCAAATGGATAGATTGAACAATCATCGTATCTGGGTTGTATTCGATAATGTTCATATAGTTATACTCACCAGGTAACTGTTCTTCCGTTACACATACTAGCGACTGAATCGAACAGAAGGTCAAATGGTTAGACGAAACGATAATTGTATCTGAGTTGTATTCGATGATATCGTGATGATGTTTATATAGCAATACTCACCAGGTAACTGTTCTTCCGTTTTATATACAAGCGACCGAATCGAGCAGAAGGTTGAATTCAGTATAGATTGAACAATCATCGTATCTGGGTTGTATTCGATTATGTTTATATAGTTATACTCACCAGGTAACTGTTCTTCCGTTATACATACGAGCGACTGAATCGAACAGAAGGTTAAATGGTTAGACGAAACGATAATTGAAACTGAGTTGTATTCTATTATATCGTGGTGATGTTTATATAGAAATACTCACCAGGTTACTGTTCTTCCGTTATTCATACGAGCAACCGAATCGAACAGGAGGTTGAATGGATAGTATATGGGTTGTATTCGATTATGATGTTATGCTGTGTATATAGTTATTCACACTAGGTGACGGTATTCTTGTTTTACATACGAGCGACCGAAACGAACAGAAAGTTGAATGGATAGTCTGAACAATCAATGTATCAGGGTGGTATCCGATTATATCGCAATACTGTATATATAGTGATACATACCAGGTGACGGTACTTCCGTTACTCATACTAGCCACTGAATCGAACAGAAGGTTAAATGGTTAGACGAAACGATAATTGTAACTGAGTTGTATTCTGTTCTTCCGTTATACATACGAGCAACCGAATCGAACAGAAGGTTGAATGGATAGTATCTGAGTTGTATTCGATTATGATGTTATGCTGTGTATATAGTTATACACACTAGGTGACGGTATTCCCGTTTCACATACGAGCGACCGAAACGAACAGAAAGTTGAATGGATAGTCTGAACAATCAATGTATCTGGGTGGTATCCGATTATATCGCAATACTGTATATATAGTGATACTAACCAGGTGACGGTACTTCCGTTACACATACTAGCGACTGAATCGAACAGAAGGTTGAATGGTTAGACGAAACGATAATTGAAACTGAGTTGTATTCTATAATATCGTGGTGATAATTATATAGAAATACTCACCAGGTTACTGTTCTTCCGTTACACATACTAGCGACTGAATCGAACAGAAGGTTAAATGGTTAGACGAAACGATAATTGTATCTGAGTTGTATTCGATGATATCGTGATGATGTTTATATAGCAATACTCACCAGGTAACTGTTCTTCCGTTTTATATACAAGCGACCGAATCGAGCAGAAGGTTGAATTCAGTATAGATTGAACAATCATCGTATCTGGGTTGTATTCGATTATGTTTATATAGTGATACTCACCAGGTCACTGTTCTTCCGTTATACATACGAGCGACTGAATTGAACAGAAGGTTGAATGGATAGTATATGGGTTGTATTCGATTATGATGTTATGCTGTGTATATAGTTATACACACTAGGGGACGGTATTCCCGTTTCACATACGAGTGACCGAAACGAACAGAAAGTTGAATGGATAGTCTGAACAATCAATGTATCTGGGTGGTATCCGATTATATCGCAATACTGTATATATAGTGATACTAACCAGGTGACGGTACTTCCGTTACACATACTAGCGACTGAATCGAACAGAAGGTTAAATGGTTAGACGAAACGATAATTGAAACTGAGTTGTATTCTATTATATCGTGGTGATGTTTATATAGAAATACTCACCAGGTTACTGTTCTTCCGTTACACAAACTAGCGACTGAATCGAACAGAAGGTTAAATGGTTAGACGAAACGATAATTGAAACTGAGTTGTATTCGATTATATCGTGGTGATGTTCATATAGAAATACTCACCAGGTAACTGTTCTTTCGTTTTCACATACAAGCGACCGAATCGAGCAGAAGGTCAAATGGATAGATTGAACAATCATCGTATCTGGGTTGTATTCGATTATGTTTATATAGTTATACTCACCAGGTTACTGTTTTTCCGTTACACATACTAGCGACTGAATCGAACAAAAGGTTAAATGGTTAGACGAAACGATAATTGAAACTGAGTTGTATTCGATTATATCGTGGTGATGTTTATATAGAAATACTCACCAGGGAACTGTTCTTTCGTTTTCACATACAAGCGACCGAATCGAGCAGAAGGTCAAATGGATAGATTGAACAATCATCGTATCTGGGTTGTATTCGATTATGTTTATATAGTTATACTCACCAGGTAACTGTTCTTCCGTTACACATACTAGCGACTGAATCGAACAGAAGGTTAAATGGTTAGACGAAACGATAATTGAAACTGAGTTGTATTCTATTATATCGTGGTGATGTTTATATAGAAATACTCACCAGGTTACTGTTCTTCCGTTATACATACGAGCAACCGAATCGAACAGAAGGTTGAATGGATAGTATATGGGTTGTATTCGATTATGATGTTATGCTGTGTATATAGTTATACACACTAGGTGACGGTATTCTTGTTTCACATACGAGCGACCGAAACGAACAGAAAGTTGAATGGATAGTCTGAACAATCAATGTATCAGGGTGGTATCCGATTATATCGCAATACTGTATATATAGTGATACATACCAGGTGACGGTACTTCCGTTACACATACTAGCGACTGAATCGAACAGAAGGTTAAATGGTTAGACGAAACGATAATTGAAACTGAGTTGTATTCGATTATATCGTGGTGATGTTTATATAGAAATACTCACCAGGTTACTGTTTTTCCGTTATACATACGAGCAACCAAATCGAACAGAAGGTTGAATGGATAGTATATGGGTTGTATTCGATTATGATGTTATGCTGTGTATATAGTTATACACACTAGGTGACGGTATTCCCGTTTCACATACGAGCGACCGAAACGAACAGAAAGTTGAATGGATAGTCTGAACAATCAATGTATCTGGGTGGTATCCGATTATATCGCAATACTGTATATATAGTGATACATACCAGGTGACGGTACTTCCGTTACACATACTAGCGACTGAATCGAACAGAAGGTTAAATGGTTAGACAAAACGATAATTGTTACTGAGTTGTATTCTATTATATCGTGGTGATGTTTATATAGTTATACTCACCAGGTAACGGTTCTTCCGTTACACATACTAGCGACTGAATCGAACAGAAGGTTAAATGGTTAGACGAAACGATAATTGTAACTGAGTTGTATTCTATTATATCGTGGTGATGTTTATATAGAAATACTCACCAGGTTACTGTTCTTCCGTTATACATACGAGCAACCGAATCGAACAGAAGGTTGAATGGATAGTATCTGGGTTGTATTCGATTATGATGTTATGCTGTGTATATAGTTATACACACTAGGTGACGGTATTCTTGTTTCACATACGAGCGACCGAAACGAACAGAAAGTTGAATGGATAGTCTGAACAATCAATGTATCAGGGTGGTATCCGATTATATCGCAATACTGAATATAAAGTGATACATACCAGGTGACGGTACTTCCGTTACACATACTAGCGACTGAATCGAACAGAAGGTTAAATGGTTAGACGAAACGATAATTGAAACTGAGTTGTATTCGATTATATCGTGGTGATGTTTATATAGAAATACTCACCAGGTTACTGTTTTTCCGTTATACATACGAGCAACCAAATCGAACAGAAGGTTGAATGGATTGTATATGGGTTGTATTCGATTATGATGTTATGCTGTGTATATAGTTATACACACTAGGTGACGGTATTCCCGTTTCACATACGAGCGACCGAAACGAACAGAAAGTTGAATGGATAGTCTGAACAATCAATGTATCTGGGTGGTATCCGATTATATCGCAATACTGTATATATAGTGATACATACCAGGTGACGGTACTTCCGTTACACATACTAGCGACTGAATCGAACAGAAGGTTAAATGGTTAGACAAAACGATAATTGTTACTGAGTTGTATTCTATTATATCGTGGTGATGTTTATATAGTTATACTCACCAGGTAACGGTTCTTCCGTTACACATACTAGCGACTGAATCGAACAGAAGGTTAAATGGTTAGACGAAACGATAATTGTAACTGAGTTGTATTCTATTATATCGTGGTGATGTTTATATAGAAATACTCACCAGGTTACTGTTCTTCCGTTATACATACGAGCAACCGAATCGAACAGAAGGTTGAATGGATAGTATCTGGGTTGTATTCGATTAAGATGTTATGCTGTGTATATAGTTATACACACTAGGTGACGGTATTCCCGTTTCACATACGAGCGACCGAAACGAACAGAAAGTTGAATGGATAGTCTGAACAATCAATGTATCTGGGTGGTATCCGATTATAACGCAATACTGTATATATAGTGATACTAACCAGGTAACGGTACTTCCGTTACACATACTAGCGACTGAATTGAACAGAAGGTTAAATGGTTAGACAAAACGATAATTGAAACTGAGTTGTATTCGATTATATCGTGGTGATGTTTATATAGAAATACTCACCAGGTTACTGTTCTTCCGTTATACATACGAGCAACCGAATCGAACAGAAGGTTGAATGGATAGTATATGGGTTGTATTCGATTATTTATTTATTTATTTATTTATTTATTTATTGAATACATCCAGCAGGTTCGAAAACCCAATTACAGGTGTACATAATGTCTATGGCGAACATGATTTCATAAGTAGGTAGGTATTACAAAAAATTGAAAGAAAATTTGAAGAGCAAAAATTAGAACATAAAACTGTATCTGTACCATATTAGTTAGGTAATAGGTTATGTATTGCGTGTTTGAAATGTGCTAGGCTAGAAAAGAAGATATCTACGTTGCTTAAGTTATTATAACTACGACACATTGTATAGATGGGACAGTGAAAATGATGAAGCGTGTGCGGAATCCCAATGTTGAACAATAGTTGAGATCTGGAAGTCACTCGTGGAACATTGAAATTAAGAAAGGACAGTAAGGCTGATGAATCTATTAAGTTGTTGACAATTTTATACATAAATATCAAGTCGCCTTTTTCACGGTGCTTTCTCAAAGAGCACAGACCAAATTCTTCAAGGAGCAAATTGTAGTTGTATCCTCTCTCAGGATAGCGTCCGTGTTTTTTCAGGTAGCAAAATTTTAGAAATTTCTTTTGAATACTTTCAATATTTGAGATGAACTTCAAGTGATTGGGATTCCACACTGGGCTACAGTATTCGAGCTTACTTCTGACATGAGAATAGTACAGGGTGCGTAGAGTATCTGTTGAGGTGAATTCCTTACAGTTCCTTATCAAGAATCCCAAAGACCTGGCGGCTCTTGAGATGGTTTTATCAATGTGTTTCGAAAACGTCAACTTAGGATCAAATGTTACGCCGAGGTCTTTAAATTCAAAAACACGAGTTAAGTCTGAGTTGTTGATTTGATAATTAAATTCAACTGGAGTTTGTTTCCGAGTGAATGACATAATTTTGCATTTATCGATATTTAATCCTAGTTTGTTTTTTTCACACCAACCACAAAGATTTTTTATATCCTCCTGTAGTAAATTACAGTCTAATAAAGTATCTACTTTCCTGAAAATTTTCATGTCGTCAGCGTACAATAATGTATGGGAATTTATGCAGTGTGTTATGTCATTAATAAACAGAAGGAATAGAAGAGGTCCTAAGTTGGAGCCCTGAGGAACCCCCGAAGTAGCAATAAATGTCGTTGATTTGACTCCTTCATATTCGACAAATAAAGTTCTATTTGATAAATAAGATTTTAAGAGGTGTTGAATATCAGATGAGAAGCCGAAGTGTGGTAGCTTTCTTAGCAATTGTTCATGTGAAACCCGGTCGAAAGCCTTACTAAAGTCTGTGTAAACAACATCAACTTGACCTCTAGAGTCGAGGGCTTCGGAAACAAACTGAGTAAAAGTACACAGATTAGTGGAGGTAGAGCGGGCTTTGACAAATCCGTGTTGAGAATCTGAGATTAAGTTTCTCACATGTGCATACATAAGGTCACCGATGATTATCTCAAACGGCTTGGAGAATACCGAAATAAGGACAATGGGCCGGTAATTTGTAATTTCCGTATGTTTTCCAGCTTTGAATACGGGACATACTCGAGAAATTTTCCATTGCTGGGGAAAAGTTTTAGTTTTAATAATTATGTTGAAGATAATGTGAATAGGTTCAGTAAGTAGATTAATATGGTCTTTTACAAATTTGATTGGTATATTGTCGGGTCCACAGGTGAATTTATTCTTCAGCTGCTTTGCCGCATTAAGTATTTGTTCGACGGAAATATAATTTATATTGAAAAAGTTATGACTGGCGCTTGAGTGTTCTTCGTCATCATGGTCGTTATGATCTGCGGTAGTAGAGGGTAGATAAATACTTTCAAAGTATTTCGCAAATGAATTGACAATGGTGTGAGGTGTTGAGAAATATTGATTGTCGAAAAGCATTCTACCAGGTATACGCGATTTATTCATTTTTGAATTGATGTAGTTCCAAAAATTCTGGGGGTGTACTTTCAGATCTTTTTCGGCATTTTTCACGAACAGAGTATATGACTTATTTATTGCTGTTTTTAGAATTCGTCGGGCGTTCCTCAGGCGTTCTAGGTAAAATAGAAATCGGCGTTTCCTATACATTTTTAGATAATGATTTTTCACTTTCATTTTAGTAATAATATCTCTTGTGAACCAAACTGGGTATTTGACTGATCGGCATTTTTTTAAGGGAACACATTGTTCGAAGATACGATGGACGGTATTGCTGAAAAAGAGGGAGGCTGAATTTATTTCTGGGAAATTTGATAACTCGCACCAGTTCACTTCACCAAACAGTTGTGACAGTTTTTGAATATTTGCTTTCTTGAAGTTGAAACGTTGCAAATTTGATGAGAAAGCAGGAATTTTTTCACATTCAAGAAGAGTGTTCACTAGGAGTCCTGGGTGATGCGAGTCGATGGGAACCAGTGGATTTTCATCTCGTGACACTTCAAGGGGATAATCACTTGGGGAGATAATTAAATCGAGCATCCGATTATTGACATTACAAATTTTATTATGTTGAGTATAATCGCAATAATTCAGAAATGTGTTGAAGCGTGAGACAAGATTGGATTGGTGATCTGAATTCCCAAGGTCATGTAGCTCGCTTATATTAAAATCACCAATGATGATAGTTTTGTGATTATCTTGGAAGTTCTCAAAAAATTCGAATAACTCGTCATATTCATCATAAGAGATATTCGGTGGTATGTAGACTATGAGAATAATAACAGATGTAGTTCGTTTTCTGAAAATTTCAACTCCTAATATATCAATTTTTTCTATGGAACACGTTAATGGAAACTCCTCTGAGTTGAATCGGTCCTTGTCTACTGCTAGAAGTACACCACCTCCACGAGATCCGTAACTACGGTCCTTACGATATACAGAAAAGTTTTCGGGAAAAAGTTCACTATCATTGACAACGTCACTTCTGAGCCAACTTTCAGTAATAGCAATTACGTTATGATTATTTTCACAAACGTTTTTAAAGAAAGTGTGAGTCTTCGTATTGAGGCCACGGCAGTTTTGATAACATAATACTAAAGTATCTTGAGATTTTGAGGAGCTACTGGATGTATTTAAGCATTTTTTGAACAAATTGTGGGAAACCCATTCTTGTATTTGATAACTAAATTTGTTTCTCCGTTGCGCTCTCTCTCGTTGAGTTCCTGACGAGTTTTTAAGAAATGCTCGCGTTGTTTAACGGTCTGATCTGCACGTAAATAGATGTCTTGATATTTCCTGTTGGTTTGTAATTTTTTGTTCCTCTTGAGCAAGGACAGAACGTGGGAAGCATCAGGTTATGATGTTATGCTGTGTATATAGTTATACACACTAGGTGACGGTATTCCCGTTTCACATACGAGCGACCGAAACGAACAGAAAGTTGAATGGATAGTCTGAACAATCAATGTATCTGGGTGGTATCCGATTATATCGCAATACTGTATAAATGGTGATACTAACCAGGTGACGGTACTTCCGTTACACATACTAGCGACTGAATCGAACATAAGGTTAAATGGTTAGACAAAACGATAATTGTATCTGAGTTGTATTCGATGATATCGTGATGATGTTCATATAGCAATACTCACCAGGTAACTGTTCTTCCGTTTTACATACAAGCGACCGAATCGAGCAGGAGGTTGAATTCAGTATAGATTGAACAATCATCGTATCTGGGTTTTATTCGATTATGTTCATATCGTTATACTCACCAGGTAACTGTTCTTCCCTTATACATACGAGCGACTGAATTGAACAGAAGGTTGAATGGATAGTATATGGGTTGTATTCGATTATGATGTTATGCTGTGTATATAGTTATACACACTAGGTGACGGTATTCTTGTTTTACATACGAGCGACCGAAACGAACAGAAAGTTGAATGGATAGTCTGACCAATCAATGTATCAGGGTGGTATCCGATTATATCGCAATACTGTATATATAGTGATACATACCAGGTGACGGTACTTCCGTTACACATACTAGCGACTGAATCGAACAGAAGGTTAAATGGTCAGACGAAACGATAATTGTAACTGAGTTGTATTCTATTATATCGTGGTGATGTTTATATAAAAATACTCACCAGGTTACTGTTCTTCCGTTATACATACGAGCAACCGAATCGAACAGAAGGTTGAATGGATAGTATCTGGGTTGTATTCGATTATGATGTTATGCTGTGTATATAGTTAAACACACTAGGTGACGGTATTCCCGTTTCACATACGAGCGACCGAAACGAACAGAATGTTGAATGGATAGTCTGAACAATCAATGTATCTGGGTGGTATCCGATTATATCGCAATACTGTATATATAGTGATACTAACCAGGTGACGTACTTCCGTTACACATACTAGCGACTGAATCGAACAGAAGGTTAAATGGTTAGACAAAACGATAATTGTATCTGAGTTGTATTCGATGATATCGTGATGATGTTTATATAGCAATACTCACCAGGTAACTGTTCTTCCGTTTTACATACGAGCGACCGAATCGAGCAGGAGGTTGAATTCAGTATAGATTGAACAATCATTGTATCTGGGTTGTATTCGATTATGTTCATTTAGTTATACTCACCAGGTAACTGTTCTTCCGTTATACATACGAGCGACTGAATTGAACAGAAGGTTGAATGGATAGTATATGAGTTGTATTCGATTATGATGTTATGCTGTGTATATAGTTATACACACTAGGTGACGGTATTCTTGTTTTACATACGAGCGACCGAAACGAACAGAAAGTTGAATGGATAGTCTGAACAATCAATGTATCAGGGTGGTATCCGATTATATCACAATACTGTATATATAGTGATACATACCAGGTGACGGTACTTCCGTTACACATACTAGCGACTGAATCGAACAGAAGGTTGAATGGTTAGACGAAACGATAATTGTAACTGAGTTGTATTCTATTATATCGTGGTGATGTTTATATAGAAAATATTCACCAGGTTACTGTTCTTCCGATATACATACGAGCAACCTGGTTAGTATCACTATATATACAGTATTGCGATATAATCGGATACCACCCAGATACATTGATTGTTCAGACAATCCATTCAACTTTCTGTTCGTTTCGGTCGCTCGTATGTGAAACGGAAATACCGTCACCTAGTGTGTTTAACTATATACACAGCATAACATCATAATCGAATACAACCCAGATACTATCCATTCAACCTTCTGATCGATTCGGTTGCTCGTATGTATAACGGAAGAACAGTAACCTGGTGAGTATTTCTATATAAACATCACCACGATATAATAGAATACAACTCAGTTTCAATTATCGTTTCGTCTAACCATTCAACCTTCTGTTCGATTCAGTCGCTAGTATGTGTAACGGAAGAACAGTTACCTGGTGAGTATAACTATATAAACATAATCGAATACAACCCAGATACAATGATTGTTCAATCTATCCATTTGACCTTCTGCTCGATTCGGTCGCTTGTATGTGAAAACGAAAGAACAGTTACCTGGTGAGTATTTCTATATAAACATCACCACGATATAATCGAATACAACTCAGTTTCAATTATCGTTTCGTCTAACCATTTAACCTTCTGTTCGATTCAGTCGCTAGTATGTGTAACGGAAGTACCGTCACCTGGTTAGTATCACTATATATACAGTATTGCGATATAATCGGATACCACCCAGATACATTGATTGTTCAGACTATCCATTCAACTTTCTGTTCGTTTCGGTCGCTCGTATGTGTAACGGAAGAACAGTTACCTGGTGAGTATAACTATATAAACATTATCGAATACAACCCAGATACGATTATTGTTCAATCTATCTATTCAACCTCCTGCTCGATTCGGTCGCTTGTATGTAAAACGGAAGAACAGTTACCTGGTGAGTATTGCTATATAAACATCACCACGATATAATCGAATACAACTCAGTTTCAATTATCGTTTCGTCTAACCATTTAACCTTCTGTTCGATTCAGTCGCTAGTATGTTTAACGGAAGTACCGTCACCTGGTTAGTATCACTATATATACAGTATTGAGATATAATCGGATACCACCCAGATACATTGATTATTCACTATCCATTCAACTTTCTGTTCGTTTCGGTCGCTCGTATGTGAAACGGGAATACCTTCACCTAGTGTGTATAACTATATACACAGCATAACATCATAATCGAATACAACCCATATACTATCCATTCAACCTTCTGTTCGATTCGGTTGCTCGTATGTATAACGGAAGAACAGTAACCTGGTGAGTATTTCTATATAAACATCACCACGATTTAATAGAATACAACTCAGTTTCAATTATCGTTTCGTCTAACCATTTAACCTTCTGTTCGATTCAGTCGCTAGTATGTGTAACGAGAGAACAGTTACCTGGTGAGTATAACTATATAAACATAATCGAATACAACCCAGATACGATGATTGTTCAATCTATCCATTTGACCTTCTGCTCGATTCGGTCGCTTGTATGTGAAAACGAAAGAACAGTTACCTGGTGAGTATTTCTATATAAACATCACAACGATATAATCGAATACAACTCAGTTTCAATTATCGTTTCGTCTAACCATTTAACCTTTTGTTCGATTCAGTCGCTAGTATGTGTAACGGAAGTACCGTCACCTGGTTAGTATCACTATATATACAGTATTGCGATATAATCGGATACCACCCAGATACATTGATTGTTCAGACTATCCATTCAACTTTCTGTTCGTTTCGGTCGCTCGTATGTGTAACGGAAGAACAGTTACCTGGTGAGTATTGCTATATAAACATCATCACGTTATCATCGAATACAACTCAGATACAATTATCGTTTCGTCTAACCATTTAACCTCCTGTTCGATTCAGTCGCTAGTATGTGTAACGGAAGTACCGTCACCTGGTTAGTATCACTATATATACAGTATTGTGATATAATCGGATACCACCCAGATACATTGATTGTTCAGACTATCCATTCAACTTTCTGTTCGTTTCGGTCGCTCGTATGTGAAACGGAAATACCGTCATCTAGTGTGTTTAACTATATACACAGCATAACATCATAATCGAATACAAACCAGATACTATCCATTCAACCTTCTGTTCGATTCGGTTGCTCGTATGTATAACAGAAGAACAGTAACCTGGTGAGTATTTCTATATAAACATCACCACGATATAATAGAATACAACTCAGTTACAATTATCGTTTCGTCTAACCATTTAACCTTCTGTTCGATTCAGTCGCTAGTATGTGTAACGGAAGAACAGTTACCTGGTGAGTATAACTATATAAACATTATCGAATACAACCAAGATACGATGATTGTTCAATCTATCTATTCAACCTCCTGCTCGATTCGGTCGCTTGTATGTAAAACGGAAGAACAGTTACCTGGTGAGTATTGCTATATAAATATCACCACGATATAATCGAATACAACTCAGTTTCAATTATCGTTTCGTCTAACCATTTAACCTTCTGTTCGATTCAGTCGCTAGTATGTGTAACGGAAGTACCGTCACCTGGTTAGTATCACTATATATACAGTATTGCGATATAATCGGATACCACCCAGATACATTGATTGTTCAGACTATCCATTCAACTTTCTGTTCGTTTCGGTCGCTCGTATGTGTAACGGAAGAACAGTTACCTGGTGAGTATTGCTATATAAACATCATCACGTTATCATCGAATACAACTCAGATACAATTATCGTTTCGTCTAACCATTTAACCTCCTGTTCGATTCAGTCGCTAGTATGTGTAACGGAAGTACCGTCACCTGGTTAGTATCACTATATATACAGTATTGTGATATAATCGGATACCACCCAGATACATTGATTGTTCAGACTATCCATTCAACTTTCTGTTCGTTTCGGTCGCTCGTATGTGAAACGGAAATACCGTCATCTAGTGTGTTTAACTATATACACAGCATAACATCATAATCGAATACAAACCAGATACTATCCATTCAACCTTCTGTTCGATTCGGTTGCTCGTATGTATAACAGAAGAACAGTAACCTGGTGAGTATTTCTATATAAACATCACCACGATATAATAGAATACAACTCAGTTACAATTATCGTTTCGTCTAACCATTTAACCTTCTGTTCGATTCAGTCGCTAGTATGTGTAACGGAAGAACAGTTACCTGGTGAGTATAACTATATAAACATTATCGAATACAACCAAGATACGATGATTGTTCAATCTATCTATTCAACCTCCTGCTCGATTCGGTCGCTTGTATGTAAAACGGAAGAACAGTTACCTGGTGAGTATTGCTATATAAATATCACCACGATATAATCGAATACAACTCAGTTTCAATTATCGTTTCGTCTAACCATTTAACCTTCTGTTCGATTCAGTCGCTAGTATGTGTAACGGAAGTACCGTCACCTGGTTAGTATCACTATATATACAGTATTGCGATATAATCGGATACCACCTAGATACATTGATTGTTCAGACTATCCATTTAACTTTCTGTTCGTTTCGGTCGCTCGTATGTGAAACGGGAATACCGTCACCTAGTGTGTATAACTATATACACAGCATAACATCATAATCGAATACAACCCATATACTATCCATTCAACCTTCTGTTCGATTCGGTTGCTCGTATGTATGACGGAAGAACAGTAACCTGGTGAGTATTTCTATATAAACATCACCACGATATAATAGAATACAACTCAGTTTCAATTATCGTTTCGTCTAACCATTTAACCTTCTGTTCGATTCAGTCGCTAGTATGTGTAACGGAAGAACAGTTACCTGGTGACTATAACTATATAAACATAATCGAATACAACCCAGATACGATGATTGTTCAATCTATCCATTTGACCTTCTGCTCGATTCGGTCGCTTGTATGTGAAAACGAAAGAACAGTTACCTGGTGAGTATTTCTAAATAAACATCACCACGATATAATCGAATACAACTCAGTTTCAATTATCGTTTCGTCTAACCATTTAACCTTCTGTTCGATTCAGTCGCTAGTATGTGTAATGGAAGTACCGTCACCTGGTTAGTATCACTATATATACAGTATTGCGATATAATCGGATACCACCCAGATACATTGATTGTTCAGACTATCCATTCATCTTTCTGTTCGTTTCGGTCGCTCGTATGTGAAACGGGAATACCGTCACCTAGTGTGTTTAACTATATACACAGCATAACATCATAATCGAATACAACCCAGATACTATCCATTCAACCTTCTGTTCGATTCGGTTGCTCGTATGTATAACGGAAGAACAGTAACCTGGTGAGTATTTCTATATAAACATCACCACGATATAATAGAATACAACTCAGTTTCAATTATCGTTTCGTCTAACCATTCAACCTTCTGTTCGATTCAGTCGCTAGTATGTGTAACGGAAGAACAGTTACCTGGTGAGTATAACTATATAAACATAATCGAATACAACCCAGATACGATGATTGTTCAATCTATCCATTTGACCTTCTGCTCGATTCGGTCGCTTGTATGTGAAAACGAAAGAACCCTTACCTGGTGAGTATTTCTATATAAACATCACCACGATATAATCGAATACAACTCAGTTTCAATTATCGTTTCGTCTAACCATTTAACCTTCTGTTCGATTCAGTCGCTAGTATGTGTAACGGAAGTACCGTCACCTGGTTAGTATCACTATATATACAGTATTGCGATATAATCGGATACCACCCAGATACATTGATTGTTCAGACTATCCATTCAACTTTCTGTTCGTTTTGGTCGCTCGTATGTGTAACGGAAGAACAGTTACCTGGTGAGTATTGCTATATAAACATCATCACGTTATCATCGAATACAACTCAGATACAATTATCGTTTCGTCTAACCATTTAACCTTCTGTTCGATTCAGTCGCTAGGATGTGTAACGGAAGTACCGTCACCTGGTTAGTATCACTATATATACAGTATTGCGATATAATCGGATACCACCCAGATACATTGATTGTTCAGACTATCCATTCAACTTTCTGTTCGTTTCGGTCGCTCGTATGTGAAACGGGAATACCGTCACCTAGTGTGTTTAACTATATACACAGCATGACATCATAATCGAATACAACCCAGATACTATCCATTCAACCTTCTGTTCGATTCGGTTGCTCGTATGTATAACGGAAGAACAGTAACCTGGTGAGTATTTCTATATAAACATCACCACGATATAATAGAATACAACTCAGTTACAATTATCGTTTCGTCTAACCATTTAACCTTCTGTTCGATTCAGTCGCTAGTATGTGTAACGGAAGAACAGTTACCTGGTGAGTATAACTATATAAACATTATCGAATACAACCCAGATACGATGATTGTTCAATCTATCCATTTGACCTTCTGCTCGATTCTGTCGCTTGTATGTGAAAACGAAAGAACAGTTACCTGGTGAGTATTTCTATATAAACATCACCACGATATAATCGAATACAACTCAGTTTCAATTATCGTTTCGTCTAACCATTTAACCTTCTGTTCGATTCAGTCGCTAGTATGTGTAACGGAAGTACCGTCACCTGGTTAGTATCACTATATATACAGTATTGCGATATAATCGGATACCACCCAGATACATTGATTGTTCAGACTATCCATTCAACTTTCTGTTCGTTTCGGTCGCTCGTATGTGAAACGGGAATACCGTCACCTAGTGTGTATAACTATATACACAGCATAACATCATAATCGAATACAACCCATATACTATCCATTCAACCTTCTGTTCGATTCGGTTGCTCGTATGTATAACGGAAGAACAGTAACCTGGTGAGTATTTCTATATAAACATCACCACGATATAATAGAATACAACTTAGTTACAATTATCGTTTCGTCTAACCATTTAACCTTCTGTTCGATTCAGTCGCTAGTATGTGTAACGGAAGAACCGTCACCTGGTTAGTATCACTATATATACAGTATTGCGATATAATCGGATACCACCCAGATACATTGATTGTTCAGACTATCCATTAAACTTTCTGTTCGTTTCGGTCGCTCGTATGTGAAACGGGAATACCGTCACCTAGTGTGTATAACTATATACACAGCATAAAATCATAATCGAATACAACCCATATACTATCCATTCAACCTTCTGTTCGATTCGGTTGCTCGTATGTATAACGGAAGAACAGTAACCTGGTGAGTATTTCTATATAAACATTATCGAATACAACCCAGATACGATGATTGTTCAATCTATCCATTTGACCTTCTGCTCGATTCGGTCGCTTGTATGTGAAAACGAAAGAACAGTTACCTGGTGAGTATTTCTATATAAACATCACCACGATATAATCGAATACAACTCAAATTCAATTATCGTTTTGTCTAACCATTTAACCTTCTGTTCGATTCAGTCGCTAGTATGTGTAACGGAAGAACCGTCACCTGGTTAGTATCACTATATATACAGTATTGCGATATAATCGGATACCACCCAGATACATTGATTGTTCAGACTATCCATTAAACTTTCTGTTCGTTTCGGTCGCTCGTATGTGAAACGGGAATACCGTCACCTAGTGTGTATAACTATATACACAGCATAAAATCATAATCGAATACAACCCATATACTATCCATTCAACCTTCTGTTCGATTCGGTTGCTCGTATGTATAACGGAAGAACAGTAACCTGGTGAGTATTTCTATATAAACATCACAACGATATAATAGAATACAACTCAGTTTCAATTATCGTTTCGTCTAACCATTTAACCTCCTGTTCGATTCAGTCGCTAGTATGTGTAACGGAAGAACAGTTACCTGGTGAGTATAACTATATAAACATAATCGAATACAACCCAGATACGATGATTGTTCAATCTATCCATTTGACCTTCTGCTCGATTCGGTCGCTTGTATGTGAAAACGAAAGAACAGTTACCTGGTGAGTATTTCTATATAAACATCACCACGATATAATCGAATACAACTCAGTTTCAATTATCGTTTCGTCTAACCATTTAACCTTCTGTTCGATTCAGTCGCTAGTATGTGTAACGGAAGTACCGTCACCTGGTTAGTATCACTATATATACAGTATTGCGATATAATCGGATACCACCCAGATACATTGATTGTTCAGACTATCCATTCAACTTTCTGTTCGTTTCGGTCGCTCGTATGTGAAACGGAAATACCGTCACCTAGTGTGTTTAACTATATACACAGCATAACATCATAATCGAATACAACCCAGATACTATCCATTCAACCTTCTGTTCGATTCGGTTGCTCGTATGTATAACGAGAGAACAGTAACCTGGTGAGTATGTCTATATAAACATCACCACGATATGATAGGATACAACTCAGTTTCAATTAACGTTTCGTCTAACCATTTAACCTTCTGTTCGATTCAGTCGCTAGTATGTGTAACGGAAAAACAGTTACCTGGTGAGTATAACTATATAAACATAATCGAATACAACCCAGATACGATGATTGTTCAATCTATCCATTTGACTTTCTGCTCGATTCGGTCGCTTCTATGTGAAAACGAAAGAACAGTTACCTGGTGAGTATTTCTATATAAACATCACCACGATATAATCGAATACAACTCAGTTTCAATTATCGTTTCGTCTAACCATTTAACCTTCTGTTCGATTCAGTCGCTAGTATGTGTAACGGAAGTACCGTCACCTGGTTAGTATCACTATATATACAGTATTGCGATATAATCGGATACCACCCAGATACATTAATTGTTCAGACTATCCATTCAACTTTCTGTTCGTTTCGGTCGCTCGTATGTGTAACGGAAGAACAGTTACCTGGTGAGTATTGCTATATAAACATCATCACGTTATCATCGAATACAACTCAGATATAATTATCGTTTCGTCTAACCATTTAACCTTCTGTTCGATTCAGTCGCTAGTATGTGTAACGGAAGTACCGTCACCTGGTTAGTATCACTATATATACAGTATTGCGATATAATCGGATACCACCCAGATACATTGATTGTTCAGTCTATCCATTCAACTTTCTTTTTGTTTCGGTCGCTCGTATGTAAAACGGGAATACCGTCACCTAGTGTGTATAACTATATACACAGCATAACATCATAATCGAATACAACCCATATACTATCCATTCAACCTTCTGTTCAATTCAGTCGCTCGTATGTATAACGGAAGAACAGTTACCTGGTGAGTATAACTATATAAACATAATCGAATACAACCCAGATACGATGATTGTTCAATCTATACTAAATTCAACCTTCTGCTCGATTCGGTCGCTTGTATGTAAAACGGAAGAACAGTTACCTGGTGAGTATTGCTATCTAAACATCATCACGTTATCATCGAATACAACTCAGTTACAATTATCGTTTCGTCTAACCATTTAACCTTCTGTTCGATTTAGTCGCTAGTATGTGTAACGGAAGTACCGTCACCTGGTTAGTATCACTATATATACAGTATTGCGATATAATCGGATACCACCCAGATACATTGATTGTTCAGACTATCCATTCAACTTTCTGTTAGTTTCGGTCGCTCGTATGTGAAACGGGAATACCGTCACCTAGTGTGTTTAACTATATACACAGCATAACATCATAATCGAATATAACCCAGATACTATCCATCGTTTCGTCTAACCATTTAACCTTCTGTTCAATTCAGTCGCTAGTATGTGTAACGGAAGAACAGTTACCTGGTGAGTATAACTATATAAACATTATCGAATACAATCTATCCATTCAACCTCCTGCTCGATTCGGTCGCTTGTATGTAAAACGGAAGAACAGTTACCTGGTGAGTATTGCTATATAAACATCACCACGATATAATCGAATACAACTCAGTATCAATTATCGTTTCGTCTAACCATTTAACCTTCTGTTCGATTCAGTCGCTAGTATGTGTAACGGAAGAACAGTTACCTGGTGAGTATAACTATATAAACATAATCGAATACAACCCAGATACGATGATTGTTCAATCTATCTATTTGACCTTCTGCTCGATTCGGTCGCTTGTATGTGAAAACGAAAGAACAGTTACCTGGTGAGTATTTCTATATAAACATCACCACGATATAATCGAATACAACTTAGTTTCAATTATCGTTTCGTCTAACCATTTAACCTTCTGTTCGATTCAGTCGCTAGTATGTGTAACGGAAGTACCGTCACCTGGTTAGTATCACTATATATACAGTATTGCGATATAATCGGATACCACCCAGATACATTGATTGTTCAGACTATCCATTCAACTTTCTGTTCGTTTCGGTCGCTCGTATGTGAAACGGGAATACCGTCACCTAGTGTGTTTAACTATATACACAGCATAACATCATAATCGAATACAACCCAGATACTATCCATTCAACCTTTTAATCGATTCGGTTGCTCGTATGTATAACGGAAGAACAGGAACCAGGTGAGTATTTCTATATAAATATCACCACGATATAATAGAATACAACTCAGTTACAATTATCGTTTCGTCTAACCATTTAACCTTCTGTTCGATTCAGTCGCTAGTATGTGTAACGGAAGAACAGTTACCTGGTGAGTATAACTATATAAACATTATCGAATACAACCCAGATACGATGATTGTTCAATCTATCTATTCAACCTCCTGCTCGATTCGGTCGCTTGTATGTAAAACGGAAGAACAGTTACCTGGTGAGTATTGCTATATAAACATCACCACGATATAATCGAATACAACTCAGTTTCAATTATCGTTTCGTCTAACCATTTAACCTTCTGTTCGATTCAGTCACTAGTATGTGTAACGGAAGTACCATCACCTGGTTAGTATCACTATATATACAGTATTGCGATATAATCGGATACCACCCAGATACATTGATTGTTCAGACTATCCATTCAACTTTCTGTTCGTTTCTGTCGCTCGTATTTGAAACGGGAATACCGTCACCTAGTGTGTATAACTATATACACAGCATAACATCATAATCGAATACAACCCATATACTATCCATTCAACCTTCTGTTCGATTCGGTTGCTCGTATGTATAACGGAAGAACAGTAACCTGGTGAGTATTTCTATATAAACAACACCACGATATAATAGAATACAACTCAGTTTCAATTATCGTTTCGTCTAACCATTTAACCTTCTGTTCGATTCAGTCGCTAGTATGTGTAACGGAAGAACAGTTACCTGGTGAGTATAACTATATAAACATAATCGAATACAACCCAGATACGATGATTGTTCAATCTATCCATTTGACCTTCTGCTCGATTCGGTCGCTTGTATGTGAAAACGAAAGAACAGTTACCTGGTGAGTATTTCTATATAAACATCACCACGATATAATCGAATACAACTTAGTTTCAATTATCGTTTCGTCTAACCATTTCACCTTCTGTTCGATTCAGTCGCTAGTATGTGTAACGGAAGTACCGTCACCTGGTTAGTATCACTATATATACAGTATTGCGATATAATCGGATACCACCCAGATACATTGATTGTTCAGACTATCCATTCAACTTTCTGTTCGTTTCGGTCGCTCGTATGTGTAACGGAAGAACAGTCACCTGTTGAGTATTGCTATATAAACATCATCACGTTATCATCGAATACAACTCAGATACAATTATCGTTTCGTCTAACCATTCAACCTTCTGTTCGATTCAGTCGCTAGTATGTGTAACGGAAGTACCGTCACCTGGTAAGTATCACTATATATACAGTATTGCGATATAATCGGATACCACCCAGATACATTTATTTTTCAGACTATCCATTCAACTTTCTGTTCGTTTCGGTCGCTCGTATGTGAAACGGGAATACCGTCACCTAGTGTGTTTAACTATATACACAGCATAACATCATAATCGAATACAACCCAGATACTATTCATTCAACCTTCTGTTCGATTCGGTTGCTCGTATGTATAACGGAAGAACAGTAACCTGGTGAGTATTTCTATATAAACATCACCACGATATGATAGAATACAACTCAGTTACAATTATCGTTTCGTCTAACCATTTAACCTTCTGTTCGATTCAGTCGCTAGTATGTGTTACGGAAGAACAGTTACCTGGTGAGTATAACTATATAAACATTATCGAATACAACCCAGATACGATGATTGTTCAATCTATCTATTCAACCTCCTGCTCGATTCGGTCGCTTGTATGTAAAACGGAAGAACAGTTACCTGGTGAGTATTGCTATATAAACATCACCACGATATAATCGAATACAACTCAGTTTCAATTATCGTTTCGTCTAACCATTTAACCTTCTGTTCGATTCAGTCGCTAGTATAACGGAAGTACCGTCACCTGGTTAGTATCACTATATATACAGTATTGCGATATAATCGGATACCACCCAGATACATTGATTGTTCAGACTATCCATTCAACTTTCTGTTCGTTTCGGTCACTCGTATGTGAAACGGGAATACCGTCACCTAGTGTGTATAACTATATACACAGCATAACATCATAATCGAATACAACCCATATACTATCCAATCAACCTTCTGTTCGATTCGGTTGCTCGTATGTATAACGGAAGAACAGTAACCTGGTGAGTATTTCTATATAAACATCACCACGATATAATAGAATACAACTCAGTTTCAATTATCGTTTCGTCTAACCATTTAACCTTCTGTTCAATTCAGTCGCTAGTATGTGTAACGGAAGAACAGTTACCTGGTGAGTATTACTATATTAACATAATCGAATACAACCCAGATACGATGATTGTTCAATCTATCCATTTGACCTTCTGCTCGATTCGGTCGCTTGTATGTGAAAACGAAAGAACAGTTACCTGGTGAGTATTTCTATATAAACATCACCACGATATAATCGAATACAACTCAGTTTCAATTATCGTTTCGTCTAACCATTTAACCTTCTGTTCGATTCAGTCGCTAGTATGTGTAACGGAAGTACCGTCACCTAGTGTGTTTAACTATATACACAGCATAACATCATAATCGAATACAACCCATATACTATCCATTCAACCTTCTGTTCAATTCAGTCGCTCGTATGTATAACGGAAGAACAGTTACCTGGTGAGTATAACTATATAAACATAATCGAATACAACCCAGATACGATGATTGTTCAATCTATACTAAATTCAACCTTCTGCTCGATTCGGTCGCTTGTATGTAAAACGGAAGAACAGTTACCTGGTGAGTATTGCTATCTAAACATCATCACGTTATCATCGAATACAACTCAGTTACAATTATCGTTTCGTCTAACCATTTGACCTTCTGTTCGATTTAGTCGCTAGTATGTGTAACGGAAGTACCGTCACCTGGTTAGTATCACTATATATACAGTATTGCGATATAATCGGATACCACCCAGATACATTGATTGTTCAGACTATCCATTCAACTTTCTGTTAGTTTCGGTCGCTCGTATGTGAAACGGGAATACCGTCACCTAGTGTGTTTAACTGTATACACAGCATAACATCATAATCGAATATAACCCAGATACTATCCATCGTTTCGTCTAACCATTTAACCTTCTGTTCAATTCAGTCGCTAGTATGTGTAACGGAAGAACAGTAACCTGGTGAGTATAACTATATAAACATTATCGAATACAATCTATCCATTCAACCTCCTGCTCGATTCGGTCGCTTGTATGTAAAACGGAAGAACAGTTACCTGGTGAGTATTGCTATATAAACATCACCACGATATAATCGAATACAACTCAGTATCAATTATCGTTTCGTCTAACCATTTAACCTTCTGTTCGATTCAGTCGCTAGTATGTGTAACGGAAGAACAGTTACCTGGTGAGTATAACTATATAAACATAATCGAATACAACCCAGATACGATGATTGTTCAATCTATCTATTTGACCTTCTGCTCGATTCGGTCGCTTGTATGTGAAAACGAAAGAACAGTTACCTGGTGAGTATTTCTATATAAACATCACCACGATATAATCGAATACAACTTAGTTTCAATTATCGTTTCGTCTAACCATTTAACCTTCTGTTCGATTCAGTCGCTAGTATGTGTAACGGAAGTACCGTCACCTGGTTAGTATCACTATATATACAGTATTGCGATATAATCGGATACCACCCAGATACATTGATTGTTCTGACTATCCATTCAACTTTCTGTTCGTTTCGGTCGCTCGTATGTGAAACGGGAATACCGTCACCTAGTGTGTTTAACTATATACACAGCATAACATCATAATCGAATACAACCCAGATACTATCCATTCAACCTTCTAATCGATTCGGTTGCTCGTATGTATAACGGAAGAACAGGAACCAGGTGAGTATTTCTATATAAACATCACCACGATATAATAGAATACAACTCAGTTACAATTATCGTTTCGTCTAACCATTAAACCTTCTGTTCGATTCAGTCGCTAGTATGTGTAACGGAAGAACAGTTACCTGGTGAGTATAACTATATAAACATTATCGAATACAACCCAGATACGATGATTGTTCAATCTATCTATTCAACCTCCTGCTCGATTCGGTCGCTTGTATGTAAAACGGAAGAACAGTTACCTGGTGAGTATTGCTATATAAACATCACCACGATATAATCGAATACAACTCAGTTTCAATTATCGTTTCGTCTAACCATTTAACCTTCTGTTCGATTCAGTCACTAGTATGTGTAACGGAAGTACCGTCACGTGGTTAGTATCACTATATATACAGTATTGCGATATAATCGGATACCACCCAGATACATTGATTGTTCAGACTATCCATTCAACTTTCTGTTCGTTTCGGTCGCTCGTATTTGAAACGGGAATACCGTCACCTAGTGTGTATAACTATATACACAGCATAACATCATAATCGAATACAACCCATGTACTATCCATTCAACCTTCTGTTCGATTCGGTTGCTCGTATGTATAACGGAAGAACAGTAACCTGGTGAGTATTTCTATATAAACATCACCACGATATAATAGAATACAACTCAGTTTCAATTATCGTTTCGTCTAACCATTTAACCTTCTGTTCGATTCATTCGCTAGTATGTGTAACGGAAGAACAGTTACCTGGTGAGTATAACTATATAAACATAATCGAATACAACCCAGATACGATGATTGTTCAATCTATCCATTTGACCTTCTGCTCGATTCGGTCGCTTGTATGTGAAAACGAAAGAACAGTTACCTGGTGAGTATTTCTATATAAACATCACCACGATATAATCGAATACAACTTAGTTTCAATTATCGTTTCGTCTAACCATTTCACCTTCTGTTCGATTCAGTCGTTAGTATGTGTAACGGAAGTACCGTCACCTGGTTAGTATCACTATATATACAGTATTGCGATATAATCGGATACCACCCAGATACATTGATTGTTCAGACTATCCATTCAACTTTCTGTTCGTTTCGGTCGCTCGTATGTGAAACGGTAATACCGTCACCTAGTGTGTTTAACTATATACACAGCATAACATCATAATCGAATACAACCCAGATACTATCCATTCAACCTTCTGTTCGATTCGGTTGCTCGTATGTATAACGGAAGAACAGTAACCTGGTGAGTATTTCTATATAAACATCACCACGATATAATCGAATACAACTCAGTTTCAATTATCGTTTCGTCTAACCATTTAACCTTCTGTTCGATTCAGTCGCTAGTATGTGTAACGGAAGTACCGTCACCTGGTTAGTATCACTATATATACAGTATTGCGATATAATCGGATACCACCCAGATACATTGATTGTTCAGACTATCCATTCAACTTTCTGTTCGTTTCGGTCGCTCGTATGTGAAACGGTAATACCGTCACCTAGTGTGTTTAACTATATACACAGCATAACATCATAATCGAATACAACCCAGATACTATCCATTCAACCTTCTGTTCAATTCAGTCGCTAGTATGTGTAACGGAAGAACAGTTACCTGGTGAGTATAACTATATAAACATCACCACGATATAATAGAATACAACTCAGTTACAATTATCGTTTCGTCTAACCATTTAACCTTCTGTTCGATTCAGTCGCTAGTATGTGTAACGGAAGAACAGTTACCTGTTGAGTATAACTATATAAACATTATCGAATACAACCCAGATACGATGATTGTTCAAACTATCCATTTGACCTTCTGCTCGATTCGGTCGCTTATATGTGAAAACGAAAGAACAGTTACCTGGTGAGTATTCCTATATAAACTTCACCACGATATAATCGAATACAACTTAGTTTCAATTATCGTTTCGTCTAACCATTTAACCTTCTGTTCGATTCAGTCGCTAGTATGTGTAACGGAAGTACCGTCACCTGGTTAGTATCACTATATATACAGTATTGCGATATAATCGGATACCACCCAGATACATTGATTGTTCAGACTATCCATTCAACTTTCTGTTCGTTTCGGTCGCTCGTATGTGAAACGGGAATACCGTCACCTAGTGTGTTCAACTATATACACAGCATAACATCATAATCGAATACAACCCAGATACTATCCATTCAACCTTCTGTTCGATTCGGTTGCTCGTATGTATAACGGAAGAACAGTAACCTGGTGAGTATTTCTATATAAACATCACCACGATATAATAGAATACAACTCAGTTACAATTATCGTTTCGTCTAACCATTTAACCTTCTGTTCGATTCAGTCGCTAGTATGTGTAACGGAAGTACCGTCACCTGGTATGTATCACTATATATACAGTATTGTGATATAATCGGATACCACCCTGATACATTGATTGTTCAGACTATCCATTCAACTTTCTGTTCGTTTCGGTCGCTCGTATGTAAAACAAGAATACCGTCACCTAGTGTGTATAACTATATACACAGCATAACATCATAATCGAATACAACTCATATACTATCCATTCAACCTTCTGTTCAATTCAGTCGCTCGTATGTATAACGGAAGAACAGTTACCTGGTGAGTATAACTATATGAACATAATCGAATACAACCCAGATACGATGATTGTTCAATCTATACTGAATTCAACCTCCTGCTCGATTCGGTCGCTTGTATGTAAAACGGAAGAACAGTTACCTGGTGAGTATTGCTATATAAACATCATCACGATATCATCGAATACAACTCAGATACAATTATCGTTTTGTCTAACCATTTAACCTCCTGTTCGATTCAGTCGCTAGTATGTGTAACGGAAGTACGTCACCTGGTTAGTATCACTATATATACAGTATTGCGATATAATCGGATACCACCCAGATACATTGATTGTTCAGACTATCCATTCAACTTTCTGTTCGTTTCGGTCGCTCGTATGTGAAACGGTAATACCGTCACCTAGTGTGTTTAACTATATACACAGCATAACATCATAATCGAATACAACCCAGATACTATCCATTCAACCTTCTGTTCAATTCAGTCGCTAGTATGTGTAACGGAAGAACAGTTACCTGGTGAGTATAACTATATAAACATCACCACGATATAATAGAATACAACTCAGTTACAATTATCGTGTCGTCTAACCATTTAACCTTCTGTTCGATTCAGTCGCTAGTATGTGTAACGGAAGAACAGTTACCTGTTGAGTATAACTATATAAACATTATCGAATACAACCCAGATACGATGATTGTTCAAACTATCCATTTGACCTTCTGCTCGATTCGGTCGCTTATATGTGAAAACGAAAGAACAGTTACCTGGTGAGTATTTCTATATAAACTTCACCACGATATAATCGAATACAACTTAGTTTCAATTATCGTTTCGTCTAACCATTTAACCTTCTGTTCGATTCAGTCGCTAGTATGTGTAACGAAAGTACCGTCACCTGGTTAGTATCACTATATATACAGTATTGCGATATAATCGGATACCACCCAGATACATTGATTGTTCAGACTATCCATTCAACTTTCTGTTCGTTTCGGTCGCTCGTATGTGAAACGGGAATACCGTCACCTAGTGTGTTCAACTATATACACAGCATAACATCATAATCGAATACAACCCAGATACTATCCATTCAACCTTCTGTTCGATTCGGTTGCTCGTATGTATAACGGAAGAACAGTAACCTGGTGAGTATTTCTATATAAACATCACCACGATATAATAGAATACAACTCAGTTACAATTATCGTTTCGTCTAACCATTTAACCTTCTGTTCGATTCAGTCGCTAGTATGTGTAACGGAAGTACCGTCACCTGGTATGTATCACTATATATACAGTATTGTGATATAATCGGATACCACCCTGATACATTGATTGTTCAGACTATCCATTCAACTTTCTGTTCGTTTCGGTCGCTCGTATGTAAAACAAGAATACCGTCACCTAGTGTGTATAACTATATACACAGCATAACATCATAATCGAATACAACTCATATACTATCCATTCAACCTTCTGTTCAATTCAGTCGCTCGTATGTATAACGGAAGAACAGTTACCTGGTAAGTATAACTATATGAACATAATCGAATACAACCCAGATACGATGATTGTTCAATCTATACTGAATTCAACCTCCTGCTCGATTCGGTCGCTTGTATGTAAAACGGAAGAACAGTTACCTGGTGAGTATTGCTATATAAACATCATCACGATATCATCGAATACAACTCAGATACAATTATCGTTTTGTCTAACCATTTAACCTCCTGTTCGATTCAGTCGCTAGTATGTGTAACGGAAGTACGTCACCTGGTTAGTATCACTATATATACAGTATTGCGATATAATCGGATACCACCCAGATACATTGATTGTTCAGACTATCCATTCAACTTTCTGTTCGTTTGGGTCGCTCGTATGTGAAACGGGAATACCGTCACCTAGTGTGTTTAACTATATACACAGCATAACATCATAATCGAATACAACCCAGATACTATCCATTCAACCTTCTGTTCGATTCGGTTGCTCGTATGTATAACGGAAGAACAGTAACCTGGTGAGTATTTCTATATAAACATCACCACGATATAATAGAATACAACTCAGTTACAATTATCGTTTCGTCTAACCATTTAACCTTCTGTTCGATTCAGTCGCTAGTATGTGTAACGGAAGTACCGTCACCTGGTATGTATCACTATATATACAGTATTGCGATATAATCGGATACCACCCTGATACATTGATTGGTCAGACTATCCATTCAACTTTCTGTTCGTTTCGGTCGCTCGTATGTAAAACAAGAATACCGTCACCTAGTGTGTATAACTATATACACAGCATAACATCATAATCGAATACAACCCATATAATATCCATTCAACCTTCTGTTCAATTCAGTCGCTCGTATGTATAAGGGAAGAACAGTTACCTGGTGAGTATAACTATATGAACATAATCGAATAAAACCCAGATACGATGATTGTTCAATCTATACTGAAGTCAACCTCCTGCTCGATTCGGTCGCTTGTATGTAAAACGGAAGAACAGTTACCTGGTGAGTATTGCTATATAAACATCATCACGATATCATCGAATACAACACAGATACAATTATCGTTTTGTCTAACCATTTAACCTTCTGTTCGATTCAGTCGCTAGTATGTGTAACGGAAGTACCGTCACCTGGTTAGTATCACCATATATACAGTATTGCGATATAATCGGATACCACCCAGATACATTGATTGTTCAGACTATCCATTCAACTTTCTGTTCGTTTCGGTCGCTCGTATGTGAAACGGGAATACCGTCACCTAGTGTGTATAACTATATACACAGCATAACATCATAATCGAATACAACCCATATACTATCCATTCAACCTTCTGTTCGATTCGGTTGCTCGTATGTATAACGGAAGAACAGTAACCTGGTGAGTATTTCTATATAAACATCACCACGATATAATCGAATACAACTCAGTTTCAATTATCGTTTTGTCTAACCATTTAACCTTCTGTTCGATTCAGTCGCTAGTATGTGTAACGGAAGTACCGTCACCTGGTTAGTATCACTATATATACAGTATTGCGATATAATCGGATACCACCCAGATACATTGATTGTTCAGACTATCCATTCAACTTTCTGTTCGTTTCGGTCGCTCGTATGTGAAACGGGAATACCGTCACCTAGTGTGTATAACTATATACACAGCATAACATCATAATCGAATACAACCCAGATACTATCCATTCAACCTTCTGTTCGATTCGGTTGCTCGTATGTATAACGGAAGAACAGTAACCTGGTGAGTATTTCTATATAAACATCACCACGATATAATAGAATACAACTCAGTTACAATTATCGTTTCGTCTAACCATTTAACCTTCTGTTCGATTCAGTCGCTAGTATGTGTAACGGAAGAACAGTTACCTGGTGAGTATAACTATATAAACATCACCACGATATAATAGAATACAACTCAGTTACAATTATCGTTTCGTCTAACCATTTAACCTTCTGTTCGATTCAGTCGCTAGTATGTGTAACGGAAGTACCGTCACCTGGTATGTATCACTATATATACAGTATTGCGATATAATCGGATACCACCCAGATACATTGATTGTTCAGACTATCCATTCAACTTTCTGTTCGTTTCGGTCGCTCGTATGTGAAACGGGAATACCGTCACCTAGTGTGTATAACTATATACACAGCATAACATCATAATCGAATACAACCCATATACTATCCATTCAACCTTCTGTTCGATTCGGTTGCTCGTATGTATAACGGAAGAACAGTAACCTGGTGAGTATTTCTATATAAACATCACCACGATATAATCGAATACAACTCAGTTTCAATTATCGTTTCGTCTAACCATTTAACCTTCTGTTCGATTCAGTCGCTAGTATGTGTAACGGAAGTACCGTCACCTGGTATGTATCACTATATATACAGCATTGCGATATAATCGGATACCACCCTGATAAATTGATTGTTCAGACTATCCATTCAACTTTCTGTTCGTTTCGGTCGCTCGTATGTAAAACAAGAATACCGTCACCTAGTGTGTATAACTATATACACAGCATAACATTATAATCGAATACAACCCATATACTATCCATTCAACCTTCTGTTCGATTCGGTTGCTCGTATGTATAACGGAAGAACAGTAACCTGGTGAGTATTTCTATATAAACATCACCACGATATAATAGAATACAACTCAGTTTCAATTATCGTTTCGTCTAACCATTTAACCTTCTGTTCGATTCAGTCGCTAGTATGTGTAACGGAAGAACAGTTACCTGGTGAGTATAACTATATAAACATAATCGAATACAACCCAGATACGATGATTGTTCAATCTATCCATTTGACCTTCTGCTCGATTCGGTCGCTTGTATGTGAAAACGAAAGAACAGTTCCCTGGTGAGTATTTCTATATAAACATTACCACGATATAATCGAATACAACTCATATTCAATTATCGTTTCGTCTAACCATTTAACCTTCTGTTCGATTCAGTCGCTAGTATGTGTAACGGAAGAACAGTTACCTGGTGAGTATAACTATATAAACATAATCGAATACAACCCAGATAAGATGATTGTTCAATCTATCCATTTGACCTTCTGCTCGATTCGGTCGCTTGTATGTGAAAACGAAAGAACAGTTACCTGGTGAGTATTTCTATATAAACATCACCACGATATAATCGAATACAACTCAGTTTCAATTATCGTTTCGTCTAACCATTTAACCTTCTGTTCGATTCAGTCGCTAGTTTGTGTAACGGAAGAACAGTAACCTGGTGAGTATTTCTATATAAACATCACCACGATATAATAGAATACAACTCAGTTTCAATTATCGTTTCGTCTAACCATTTAACCTTCTGTTCGATTCAGTCGCTAGTATGTGTAACAGAAGTACCGTCACCTGGTTAGTATCACTATATATACAGTATTGCGATATAATCGGATACCACCCAGATACATTGATTGTTCAGACTATCCATTCAATTTTCTGTTCGTTTCGGTCGCTCGTATGTGAAACGGGAATACCGTCCCCTAGTGTGTATAACCATATACACAGCATAACATCATAATCGAATACAACCCATATACTATCCATTCAACCTTCTGTTCAATTCAGTCGCTCGTATGTATAACGGAAGAACAGTTACCTGGTGAGTATAACTATATAAACATAATCGAATACAACCCAGATACGATGATTGTTCAATCTATACTGAATTCAACCTTCTGCTCGATTCGGTCGCTTGTATATAAAACGAAAGAACAGTTACCTGGTGAGTATTGCTATATAAACATCATCACGATATCATCGAATACAACTCAGATACAATTATCGTTTCGTCTAACCATTTAACCTTCTGTTCGATTCAGTCGCTAGTATGTGTAACGGAAGAACAGTAACCTGGTGAGTATTTTTATATAAACATCACCACGATATCATCGAATACAACTCAGATACAATTATCGTTTCGTCTAACCATTTAACCTTCTGTTCGATTCAGTCGCTAGTATGTGTAACGGAAGTACCGTCACCTGGTTAGTATCACTATATATACAGTATTGCGATATAATCGGATACCACCCAGATACATCGATTGTTCAGACTATCCATTCAACTTTCTGTTCGTTTCGGTCGCTCGTATGTGAAACGGGAATACCGTCACCTAGTGTGTATAACTATATACACAGCATAACATCATAATCGAATACAACCCAGATACTATCCATTCAACCTTCTGTTCGATTCGGTTGCTCGTATGTATAACGGAAGAACAGAATACAACTCAGTTACAATCATCGTTTCGTCTAACCATTTAACCTTCTGTTCGATTCAGTCGCTAGTATGTGTAACGGAAGTACCGTCACCTGGTATGTATCACTATATATACAGTATTGCGATATAATCGGATACCACCCTGATACATTGATTGTTCAGACTATCCATTCAACTTTCTGTTCGTTTCGGTCGCTCGTATGTAAAACAAGAATACCGTCACCTAGTGTGTATAACTATATACACAGCATAACATCATAATCGAATACAACCCATATACTATCCATTCAACCTTCTGTTCGATTCGGTTGCTCGTATGTATAACGGAAGAACAGTAACCTGGTGAGTATTTCTATATAAACATCACCACGATATAATCGAATACAACTCAGTTTCAATTATCGTTTTGTCTAACCATTTAACCTTCTGTTCGATTCAGTCGCTAGTATGTGTAACGGAAGTACCGTCACCTGGTTAGTATCACTATATATACAGTATTGCGATATAATCGGATACCACCCAGATACATTGATTGTTCAGACTATCCATTCAACTTTCTGTTCGTTTCGGTCGCTCGTATGTGAAACGGGAATACCGTCACCTAGTGTGTATAACTATATACACAGCATAACATCATAATCGAATACAACCCAGATACTATCCATTCAACCTTCTGTTCGATTCGGTTGCTCGTATGTATAACGGAAGAACAGTAACCTGGTGAGTATTTCTATATAAACATCACCACGATATAATAGAATACAACTCAGTTTCAATTATCGTTTCGTCTAACCATTTAACCTTCTGTTCGATTCAGTCGCTAGTATGTGTAACGGAAGAACAGTTACCTGGTGAGTATAACTATATAAACATAATCGAATACAACCCAGATACGATGATTGTTCAATCTATCCATTTGACCTTCTGCTCGATTCGGTCGCTTGTATGTGAAAACGAAAGAACAGTTCCCTGGTGAGTATTTCTATATAAACATTACCACGATATAATCGAATACAACTCAGTTTCAATTATCGTTTCGTCTAACCATTTAACCTTCTGTTCGATTCAGTCGCTAGTATGTGTAACGGAAGAACAGTTACCTGGTGAGTATAACTATATAAACATAATCGAATACAACCCAGATACGATGATTGTTCAATCTATCCATTTGACCTTCTGCTCGATTCGGTCGCTTGTATGTGAAAACGAAAGAACAGTTACCTGGTGAGTATTTCTATATAAACATCACCACGATATAATCGAATACAACTCAGTTTCAATTATTGTTTCGTCTAACCATTTAACCTTCTGTTCGATTCAGTCGCTAGTTTGTGTAACGGAAGAACAGTAACCTGGTGAGTATTTCTATATAAACATCACCACGATATAATCGAATACAACTCAGTTTCAATTATCGTTTCGTCTAACCATTTAACCTTCTGTTCGATTCAGTCGCTAGTATGTGTAACAGAAGTACCGTCACCTGGTTAGTATCACTATATATACAGTATTGCGATATAATCGGATACCACCCAGATACATTGATTGTTCAGACTATCCATTCAACTTTCTGTTCGTTTCGGTCGCTCGTATGTGAAACGGGAATACCGTCCCCTAGTGTGTATAACTATATACACAGCATAACATCATAATCGAATACAACCCATATACTATCCATTCAACCTTCTGTTCAATTCAGTCGCTCGTATGTATAACGGAAGAACAGTTACCTGGTGAGTATAACTATATAAACATAATCGAATACAACCCAGATACGATGATTGTTCAATCTATACTGAATTCAACCTTCTGCTCGATTCGGTCGCTTGTATATAAAACGGAAGAACAGTTACCTGGTGAGTATTGCTATATAAACATCATCACGATATCATCGAATACAACTCAGATACAATTATCGTTTCGTCTAACCATTTAACCTTCTGTTCGATTCAGTCGCTAGTATGTGTAACGGAAGAACAGTAACCTGGTGAGTATTTTTATATAAACATCACCACGATATCATCGAATACAACTCAGATACAATTATCGTTTCGTCTAACCATTTAACCTTCTGTTCGATTCAGTCGCTAGTATGTGTAACGGAAGTACCGTCACCTGGTTAGTATCACTATATATACAGTATTGCGATATAATCGGATACCACCCAGATACATCGATTGTTCAGACTATCCATTCAACTTTCTGTTCGTTTCGGTCGCTCGTATGTGAAACGGGAATACCGTCACCTAGTGTGTATAACTTTATACACAGCATAACATCATAATCGAATACAACCCAGATACTATCCATTCAACCTTCTGTTCGATTCGGTTGCTCGTATGTATAACGGAAGAACAGAATACAACTCAGTTACAATCATCGTTTCGTCTAACCATTTAACCTTCTGTTCGATTCAGTCGCTAGTATGTGTAACGGAAGTACCGTCACCTGGTATGTATCACTATATATACAGTATTGCGATATAATCGGATACCACCCTGATACATTGATTGTTCAGACTATCCATTCAACTTTCTGTTCGTTTCGGTCGCTCGTATGTAAAACAAGAATACCGTCACCTAGTGTGTATAACTATATACACAGCATAACATCATAATCGAATACAACCCATATACTATCCATTCAACCTTCTGTTCGATTCGGTTGCTCGTATGTATAACGGAAGAACAGTAACCTGGTGAGTATTTCTATATAAACATCACCACGATATAATCGAATACAACTCAGTTTCAATTATCGTTTTGTCTAACCATTTAACCTTCTGTTCGATTCAGTCGCTAGTATGTGTAACGGAAGTACCGTCACCTGGTTAGTATCACTATATATACAGTATTGCGATATAATCGGATACCACCCAGATACATTGATTGTTCAGACTATCCATTCAACTTTCTGTTCGTTTCGGTCGCTCGTATGTGAAACGGGAATACCGTCACCTAGTGTGTATAACTATATACACAGCATAACATCATAATCGAATACAACCCAGATACTATCCATTCAACCTTCTGTTCGATTCGGTTGCTCGTATGTATAACGGAAGAACAGTAACCTGGTGAGTATTTCTATATAAACATCACCACGATATAATAGAATACAACTCAGTTACAATTATCGTTTCGTCTAACCATTTAACCTTCTGTTCGATTCAGTCGCTAGTATGTGTAACGGAAGAACAGTTACCTGGTGAGTATAACTATATAAACATCACCACGATATAATAGAATACAACTCAGTTACAATTATCGTTTCGTCTAACCATTTAACCTTCTGTTCGATTCAGTCGCTAGTATGTGTAACGGAAGTACCGTCACCTGGTATGTATCACTATATATACAGTATTGCGATATAATCGGATACCACCCAGATACATTGATTGTTCAGACTATCCATTCAACTTTCTGTTCGTTTCGGTCGCTCGTATGTGAAACGGGAATACCGTCACCTAGTGTGTATAACTATATACACAGCATAACATCATAATCGAATACAACCCATATACTATCCATTCAACCTTCTGTTCGATTCGGTTGCTCGTATGTATAACGGAAGAACAGTAACCTGGTGAGTATTTCTATATAAACATCACCACGATATAATCGAATACAACTCAGTTTCAATTATCGTTTCGTCTAACCATTTAACCTTCTGTTCGATTCAGTCGCTAGTATGTGTAACGGAAGTACCGTCACCTGGTATGTATCACTATATATACAGCATTGCGATATAATCGGATACCACCCTGATAAATTGATTGTTCAGACTATCCATTCAACTTTCTGTTCGTTTCGGTCGCTCGTATGTAAAACAAGAATACCGTCACCTAGTGTGTATAACTATATACACAGCATAACATTATAATCGAATACAACCCATATACTATCCATTCAACCTTCTGTTCGATTCGGTTGCTCGTATGTATAACGGAAGAACAGTAACCTGGTGAGTATTTCTATATAAACATCACCACGATATAATAGAATACAACTCAGTTTCAATTATCGTTTCGTCTAACCATTTAACCTTCTGTTCGATTCAGTCGCTAGTATGTGTAACGGAAGAACAGTTACCTGGTGAGTATAACTATATAAACATAATCGAATACAACCCAGATACGATGATTGTTCAATCTAACCATTTAACCTTCTGTTCGATTCAGTCGCTAGTATGTGTAACGGAAGAACAGTTACCTGGTGGGTATAACTATATAAACATAATCGAATACAACCCAGACACGATGATTGTTCAATCTATCCATTTGACCTTCTGCTCGATTCGGTCGCTTGTATGTGAAAACGAAAGAACAGTTACCTGGTGAGTATTTCTATATAAACATCACCACGATATAATCGAATACAACTCAGTTTCAATTATCGTTTCGCCTAACCATTTAACCTTCTGTTCGATTCAGTCGCTAGTTTGTGTAACGGAAGAACAGTAACCTGGTGAGTATTTCTATATAAACATCACCACGATATAATAGAATACAACTCAGTTTCAATTATCGTTTCGTCTAACCATTTAACCTTCTGTTCGATTCAGTCGCTAGTATGTGTAACGGAAGTACCGTCACCTGGTTAGTATCACTATATATACAGTATTGCGATATAATCGGATACCACCCAGATACATTGATTGTTCAGACTATCCATTCAACTTTCTGTTCGTTTCGGTCGCTCGTATGTGAAACGGGAATACCGTCCCCTAGTGTGTATAACTATATACACAGCATAACATCATAATCGAATACAACCCATATACTATCCATTCAACCTTCTGTTCAATTCAGTCGCTCGTATGTATAACGGAAGAACAGAATACAACTCAGTTACAATCATCGTTTCGTCTAACCATTTAACCTTCTGTTCGATTCAGTCGCTAGTATGTGTAACGGAAGTACCGTCACCTGGTATGTATCACTATATATACAGTATTGCGATATAATCGGATACCACCCAGATACATTGATTGTTCAGACTATCCATTCAACTTTCTGTTCGTTTCGGTCGCTCGTATGTAAAACAAGAATACCGTCACCTAGTGTGTATAACTATATACACAGCATAACATCATAATCGAATACAACCCATATACTATCCATTCAACCTTCTATTCGATTCGGTTGCTCGTATGTATAACGGAAGAACAAAAACCTGGTGAGTATTTCTATATAAACATCACCACGATATAATAGAATACAACTCAGTTTCAATTATCGTTTCGTCTAACCATTTAACCTTCTGTTCGATTCAGTCGCTAGTATGTGTAACGGAAGAACAGTTACCTGGTGAGTATAACTATATAAACATAATCGAATACAACCCAGATACGATGATTGTTCAATCTATCCATTTGACCTTCTGCTCGATTCGGTCGCTTGTATGTGAAAACGAAAGAACAGTTCCCTGGTGAGTATTTCTATATAAACATCACCACGATATAATCGAATACAACTCAGTTTCAATTATCGTTTCGTCTAACCATTTAACCTTCTGTTCGATTCAGTCGCTAGTATGTGTAACGGAAGAACAGTTACCTGGTGAGTATAACTATATAAACATAATCGAATACAACCCAGATACGATGATTGTTCAATCTATCCATTTGACCTTCTGCTCGATTCGGTCGCTTGTATGTGAAAACGAAGGAACAGTTACCTGGTTAGCATTTTTATATAAACATCATCACGATATAATCGAATACAACTCAGTTTCAATTATCGTTTCGTCTAACCATTTAACCTTCTGTTCGATTCAGTCGCTAGTTTGTGTAACGGAAGAACAGTAACCTGGTGAGTATTTCTATATAAACATCACCACGATATAACAGAATACAACTCAGTTTCAATTATCGTTTCGTCTAACCATTTAACCTTCTGTTCGATTCAGTCGCTAGTATGTGTAACGGAAGTACCGTTACCTGGTTAGTATCACTATATATACAGTATTGCGATATAATCGGATACCACCCAGATACATTGATTGTTCAGACTATCCATTCAACTTTCTGTTCGTTTCGGTCGCTCGTATGTGAAACGGGAATACCGTCCCCTAGTGTGTATAACTATATACACAGCATAACATCATAATCGAATACAACCCATATACTATCCATTCAACCTTCTGTTCAATTCAGTCGCTCGTATGTATAACGGAAGAACAGTTACCTGGTGAGTATAACTATATGAACATAATCGAATACAACCCAGATACGATGAGTGTTCAATCTATACTGAATTCAACCTTCTGCTCGATTCGGTCGCTTGTATATAAAACGGAAGAACAGTTACCTGGTGAGTATTGCTATATAAACATCATCACGATATCATCGAATACAACTCAGATACAATTATCGTTTCGTCTAACCATTTGACCTTCTGTTCGATTCAGTCGCTAGTATGTGTAACGGAAGAACAGTTACCTGGTGAGTATAACTATATAAACATTATCGGATACAACCCAGATACGATGATTGTTCAATCTATCCATTTGACCTTCTGCTCGATTCGGTCGCTTGTATGTGAAAACGAAAGAACAGTCACCTGGTGAGCATTTCTATATAAACATCACCACGATATAATCGAATACAACTCAGTATCAATTATCGTTTCGTCTAACCATTTAACCTTCTGTTCTATTCAGTCGCTAGTATGTGTAACGGAAGAACAGTAACCTGGTGAGTATTTCTATATAAACATCACCACGATATAATAGAATACAACTCAGTTTCAATTATCGTTTCGTCTAACCATTCAACCTTCTGTTCGATTCAGTCGCTAGTATGTGTAACGGAAGTACCGTCACCTGGTTAGTATCACTATATATACAGTATTGCGATATAATCGGATACCACCCAGATACATTGATTGTTCAGACTATCCATTCAACTTTCTGTTCGTTTCGGTCGCTCGTATGTGAAACGGGAATACCGTCACCTAGTGTGTATAACTATATACACAGCATAACATCATAATCGAATACAACCCAGATACTATCCATTCAACCTTCTGTTCGATTCGGTTGCTCGTATGTATAACGGAAGAACAGTAACCTGGTGAGTATTTCTATATAAACATCACCACGATATAATAGAATACAACTCAGTAACAATTATCGTATAGTTTCGTCTAACCATTTAACCTTCTGTTCGATTCAGTCGCTAGTATGTGTAACGGAAGAACAGTTACCTGGTGAGTATAACTATATGAACATCACCACGATATAATAGAATACAACTCAGTTACAATTATCGTTTCGTCTAACCATTAAACCTTCTGTTCGATTCAGTCGCTAGTATGTGTAACGGAAGAACAGTTACCTGGTGAGTATAACTATATAAACATTATCGAATACAACCCAGATACGATTATTGTTCAATCTATCCATTTGACCTTCTGCTCGATTCGGTCGCTTGTATGTGAAAACGAAAGAACAGTTACCTGGTGAGTATTTCTATATAAACATCACCACGATATAATCGAATACAACTCAGTTTCAATTATCGTTTCGTCTAACCATTTAACCTTCTGTTTGATTCAGTCGCTAGTATGTGTAACGGAAGAACAGTTACCTGGTGAGTATTTCTATATAAACATCACCACGATATAATAGAATACAACTCAGTTACAATTATCGTTTCGTCTAACCATTTAACCTTCTGTTCGATTCAGTCGCTAGTATGTGTAACGGAAGTACCGTCACCTGGTTAGTATCACTATATATACAGTATTGCGATATAATCGGATACCACCCAGATACATTGATTGTTCAGACTATCCATTCAACTTTCTGTTCGTTTCGGTCGCTCGTATGTAAAACGGGAATACCGTCACCTAGTGTGTATAACTATATACACAGCATAACATCATAATCGAATACAACCCATATACTATCCATTCAACCTTCTGTTCGATTCGGTTGCTTGTATGTATAACGGAAGAACAGTAACCTGGTGAGTATTTCTATATAAACATCACCACGATATAATAGAATACAAGTCAGTTACAATTATCGTTTCGTCTAACCATTTAACCTTCTGTTCGATTTAGTCGCTAGTATGTGTAACGGACGTACTGTCACCTGGTATGTATAACTATATATACAGTATTGCGATATAATCGGATACCACCCTGATACATTGATTGTTCAGACTATCCATTCAACTTTCTGTTCGTTTCGGTCGCTCGTATGTAAAACAAGAATACCGTCACCTAGTGTGTATAACTATATACACAGCATAACATCATAATCGAATACAACCCATATACTATCCATTCAACCTTCTGTTCAATTCAGTCGCTCGTATGTATAACGGAAGAACAGTTACCTGGTGAGTATAACTATATAAACATAATCGAATACAACCCAGATACGATGATTGTTCAATCTATACTGAATTCAACCTTCTGCTCGATTCGGTCGCTTGTATGTAAAACGGAAGAACAGTTACCTGGTGAGTATTGCTATATAAACATCATCACGATATCATCGAATACAACTCAGATACAATTATCGTTTCGTCTAACCATTAAACCTTCTGTTCGATTCAGTCGCTAGTATATGTAACGGAAGTACCGTCACTTGGTTAGTATCACTATATATACAGTATTGCGATATAATCGGATACCACCCAGATACATTGATTGTTCAGACTATCCATTCAACTTTCTGTTCGTTTCGGTCGCTCGTATGTGAAACGGGAATACCGTCACCTAGTGTGTATAACTATATACACAGCATAACATCATAATCGAATACAACCCATATACTATCCATTCAACCTTCTGTTCGATTCGGTTGCTCGTATGTATAACGGAGGAAAGTAACCTGTTGAGTATTTCTATATAAACATCACCACGATATAATAGAATACAACTCAGTTACAATTATCGTTTGGTCTAACCATTTAACCTTCTGTTCGATTCAGTCGCTAGTATGTGTAACGGAAGTACCGTCACCTGGTATGTATCACTATATATACAGTATTGCGATATAATCGGATACCACCCTGATACATTGATTGTTCAGACTATCCATTCAACTTTCTGTTCGTTTCGGTCGCTCGTATGTAAAACAAGAATACCGTCACCTAGTGTGTATAACTATATACACAGCATAACATCATAATCGAATACAACCCAGATACTATCCATTCAACCTTCTGTTCGATTCGGTTGCTCGTATGTATAACGGAAGAACAGTAACCTGGTGAGTATTTCTATATGAACATCACCACGATATAATAGAATACAACTCAGTTACAATTATCGTTTCGTCTTACCATTTAACCTTCTGTTCGTTTCAGTCGCTAGTATGTGTAACGGAAGAACAGTTACCTGGTGAGTATAACTATATAAACATCACCACGATATAATAGAATACAACTCAGTTACAATTATCGTTCCGTCTAACCATTTAACCTTCTGTTCGATTCAGTCGCTAGTATGTTTAACGGAAGTACCGTCACCTGGTATGTATCACTATATATACAGTATTGCCATATAATCGGATACCACCCAGATACATTGATTGTTCAGACTATCCATTCAACTTCCTGTTCGTTTCGGTCGCTCGTATGTGAAACGGGAATACCGTCACCTAGTGTGTATAACTATATACACAGCATAACATCATAATCGAATACAACCCATATACTATCCATTCAACCTTCTGTTCGATTCGGTTGCTCGTATGTATAACGGAAGAACAGTAACCTGGTGAGTATTTCTATATAAACAATATCACGATATCATCGAATACAACTCAGATACAATTATCGTTTCGTCTAACCATTTAACTTTCTGTTCGATTCAGTCGCTAGTATGTGTAACGGAAGAACAGTTACCTGGTGAGTATAACTATATAAACATAATCGAATACAACCCAGATACGATGATTGTTCAATCTATACTAAATTCAACCTTCTGCTCGATTCGGTCGCTTGTATGTAAAACGGAAGAACAGTTACCTGGTGAGTATTGCTATATAAACATCATCACGTTATCATCGAATACAACTCAGATACAATTATCGTTTCGTCTAACCATTTAACCTTCTGTTCGATTCAGTCGCTAGTATGTGTAACGGAAGTACCGTCACCTGGTTAGTATCACTATATATACAGTATTGCGATATAATCGGATACCACCCAGATACATTGATTGTTCAGACTATCCATTCAACTTTCTGTTCGTTTCGGTCGCTCGTTTGTGAAACGGGAATACCGTCACCTAGTGTGTTTAACTATATACACAGCATAACATCATAATCGAATACAACCCATATACTATCCATTCAACCTTCTGTTCAATTCAGTCGCTCGTATGTGTAACGGAAGAACAGTTACCTGGTGAGTATAACTATATAAACAATATCGAATACAACCCAGATACGATGATTGTTCAATCTATCCATTTGACCTTCTGCTCGATTCGGTCGCTTGTATGTGAAAACGAAAGAACAGTTACCTGGTGAATATTTCTATATAAACATCACCACGATATAATCGAATACAACTCAGTTTCAATTATCGTTTCGTCTAACCATTTAACCTTCTGTTCGATTCAGTCGCTAGTATGTGAAAACGAAAGAACAGTTACCTGGTGAGTATTTCTATATAAACATCACCACGATATAATCGAATACAACTCAGTTTCAATTATCGTTTCTTCTAACCATTTAACCTTCTGTTCGATTCAGTCGCTAGTATGTGTAACGGAAGTACCGTCACCTGGTTAGTATCACTATATATACAGTATTGCGATATAATCGGATACCACCCAGATACATTGATTGTTCAGACTATCCATTCAACTTTCTGTTCGTTTCGGTCACTCGTATGTGAAACGGGAATACCGTCACCTAGTGTGTATAACTATATACACAGCATAACATCATAATCGAATACAACCCAGATACTATCCATTCAACCTTCTGTTCGATTCGGTTGCTCGTAAGTATAACGGAAGAACAGTAACCTGGTGAGTATTTCTATATAAACATCACCACGATATAATAGAATACAACTCAGTTACAATTATCGTTTCGTCTAACCATTCAACCTTCTGTTCGATTCAGTCGCTAGTATGTGTAACGGAAGAACAGTTACCTGGTGAGTATAACTATATAAACATCACCACGATATAATAGAATACAACTCAGTTACAATTATCGTTTCGTCTAACCATTTAACCTTCTGTTCGATTCAGTCGCTAGTATGTGTAACGGAAGTACCGTCACCTGGTATGTATCACTATATATACAGTATTGCGATATAATCGGATACCACCCAGATACATTGATTGTTCAGACTATCCATTCAACTTTCTGTTCGTTTCGGTCGCTCGTTTGTAAAACGGGAATACCGTCACCTAGTGTGTATAACTATATACACAGCATAACATCATAATCGAATACAACCCATATACTATCCATTCAACCTTCTGTTCGATTCGGTTGCTCGTATGTATAACGGAAGAACAGTAACCTGGTGAGTATTTCTATATAAACATCACCACGATATAATAGAATACAACTCAGTTTCAATTATCGTTTCGTCTAACCATTTAACCTTCTGTTCGATTCAGTCGCTAGTATGTGTAACGGAAGAACAGTTACCTGGTGAGTATAACTATATAAACATAATCGAATACAACCCAGATACGATAATTGTTCAATCTATCCATTCGACCTTCTGCTCGATTCGGTCGCTTGTATGTGAAAACGAAAGAACAGTTACCTGGTGAGTATTTCTATATAAACATCACCACGATATAATCGAATACAACTCAGTTTCAATTATCGTTTCGTCTAACCATTTAACCTTCTGTTCGATTCAGTCGCTAGTATGTGTAACGGAAGTACCGTCACCTGGTTAGTATCACTATATATACAGTATTGCGATATAATCGGATACCACCCAGATACATTGATTGTTCAGACTATCCATTCAACTTTCTGTTCGTTTCGGTCGCTCGTATGTGAAACGGGAATACCGTCACCTAGTGTGTTTAACTATATACACAGCATAACATCATAATCGAATACAACCCAGATACTATCCATTCAACCTTCTGTTCGAGTCGGTTGCTCGTATGTATAACGGAAGAACAGTAACCTGGTGAGTATTTCTATATAAACATCACCACGATATAATAGAATACAACTCAGTTATAATTATCGTTTCGTCTAACCATTTAACCTTCTGTTCGATTCAGTCGCTAGTATGTGTTACGGAAGTACCGTCACCTGGTATGTATCACTATATATACAGTATTGCGATATAATCGGATACCACCCTGATACATTGATTGTTCAGACTATTCAACTTTCTGTTCGTTTCGGTCGCTCGTATGTAAAACAAGAAAACCGTCACCTAGTGTGTATAACTATATACACAGCATAACATCATAATCGAATACAACCCATATACTATCAATTCAACCTTCTGTTCAATTCAGTCGCTCGTATGTATAACGGAAGAACAGTTACCTGGTGAGTATAACTATATAAACTTAATCGAATACAACCCAGATACGATGATTGTTCAATCTATACTGAATTCAACCTTCTGCTCGATTCGGTCGCTTGTATGTAAAACGGAAGAACAGTTACCTGGTGAGTATTGCTATATAAACATCATCACGATATCATCGAATACAACTCAGATACAATTATCGTTTCGTCTAACCATTTAACCTTCTGTTCGATTCAGTCGCTAGTATGTGTAACGGAAGAACAGTTACCTGGTGAGTATAACTATATAAACATTAAGTAGTAGAGCTAAGCCGGTACGAGCTCACT